>JAODLI010075186.1:0-12462 GCA_027575585.1 Percopsis omiscomaycus
TATTAGTACCAGCATCTTTACCCTACAGACCATGAAACTGATAGAATAGATTATAAAAATATATTTTATTTATTTAGGATAATGCTAAAAACAAATATGACGACTGTTTACTCAATCAGGTTCTTTTGAAAATGATTGATAACTGGTATCCTCTTAATCATTGCAGATCAAATTATAATTTGTGTGTATCTACATTACAAAGCAATTGTTTTGTAATCTATCTTCTGTTCAGAAATTAGTCAAGCTGTTTTGACCTCCTGTATGTTCAGAACACATTGCTCACACATTACAATATTTTCAAAATATTTTTCTTTCATATGTTTCTTTTTTTGAATCACTGGAATTAGATTGTGTCCTTTTTAAATGCAAATGCAAAACTGAGCCATCTCTGATATACAGTATCCTTGGTCGACAAATATACTGTATTTTGGATTTTACAATTCTTGCCCTACTATCAAGTACCCATTATGTGTTTTCATATTTGTATGTTACTGTATGTGTCCCCTACTGTCAAAATGTAAATAGATTTGTTGTTTTAGGCATTTCTTCATATAATCAAGGGGTATTTGTTCATTCATCTCAATCAGAATTGTATTTGAAAAAAGGAATCTATTTTAACATTACTAGGGATATAATTTTTCTTTACAACACTGTGCACCGGTTGAACTCAAGGTTCTCCAGTATTTGTTTGTAGTGAAGATGTGAGTGAATGCTATATATCTCCCTGCTTTGTGGTTTCATTACACGTCCTCAGAGTTGAAACTTGGTTTTGATTTGGTGTAATGTGATTATAAGATATATCCTAGTTTTGTACATTCAACATTCACAGCAGAATATTTGCATGACTCCGTTGTCGAGCACAAGAAAAAGCCTGAGGCACTGCTAGAGCTAGTTTTTCTGTTGTATAGATACACAAGTGTATATTCAGGGAACAGCCCTCTGATTACACAGGGGAGGGCCCATTGGTCTCTTGGTGCAATCTGTGAATATTAACCATAATAATGTTATTGTTGATGTTTGAACTTCTTTGTTAACAAGATAAATACTGTAAACCCAATGCATAAAAAGGGGGGTTGGTGAGAACCCAGCACTTGTCAATCTAACTCGCATCATTGAGAAGTCAATGAAAGCTTTTCTTTGCCCTCTATGTTTTCTCTGTAAGAGTTCTTCCTAAATTCTATGCAATCAATGACAGTGCCGTTTATTCTCAAAGGTTGCACAGCCTGGTGAAATACCATCTTATGCTTCTACATTTTATATTAACTTGGAAGAGAATATTAAAATATTACAAATTTGACCTGTGATGTAAATAAGACTATATTCTTTCTTGTTCTATTAATATTTTTGTGTAAGCACTTGGCAGGTTGTATATAAATTCTATAGTGAATGCCTATGGTCTGTTATGGATGAATTCACAAGCAAATTATTCACAACAGGAGGCATTTTACTCATATACAGTACTGTGCCAAAGTTGGGCAAGTGTGAAAAAATGCTGTAAAGTAAGAATGCTTTTTTTTAAATAGACATGTTCATAGTTTATTTTGCTCAATTAACAAAATGCAAAGTGAGTGAACAGAAGAAAAATCTCAATCAAATCAATATTTGGTGTGACCACCCTTTAACTTCAAAACAGCCTCAATTCTTCTAGGTACACTTGCACACAGTTTTGAAGGAACTTTGCAAGTAGGTTGTTCCAAACATCTTGGGAGAATTAACCACAGTTCTTCTGTGATTTAGGCACCCTCAATTGCTTCTCTCTCTTCATGCAATCCCAGAGAGACTCAGTCTTGCCATGGTAAATGACTTTTGACATTAAACTGTCTTCTGTAACCTCAACTTGTTAGCTAAGTTTGGCTGTTTGCCAGTTTTATTCCTCCTACACAGCTTCTGTTTCAGTTAATGATTGTGTTTCAATGTACATATTAAAATTATTATCATTAGCTAATCATACACCTGACTATATAATCCCTCACTTTGTGCAAGTGTACCAGAAGAATTGATGCTGTTTTGAAGGCAAAGGGTGGTCACACTAAATATTGATTTTATTTGCTGTGCTATTATTTTTATTTTATGTGCAAAAAAACTATTAACCCTTCTGTCTATTTTTGAAAGCATTCTTACATTATAAAACATTTCACACCTGCCTAAAACTTTTGCACAGTAGCCTACTGTAGTTAAAGAAATCCTTCAATCTCGTATATTTTGGTCAGTTGTACTTGATGTTTTATACTTTATGCAAAAGTCATGCAAAATAAACAAAAACATTTTATTCTATGTGTCCTGTTAGTTTATTGGCAAATAGAATTAGGCACTGATTGTACGTTTTTTATAAACACTTATCAGAAAAACTGAAGGTACATTAACGGTACACCTGTTATAGTATACAGTAACATCTATGTTTCATGTATAAACAGGGTCAATGTCAAACCAAGAGTAGGCGGTGATCGGGGTTGTCAGTTCAGGTTTCCGATCTCCTCTATATTTTAATAATAATGAACTATAGAGGACACCCACTCTCGCGCACATGCACATGCACATCCACACCCCCTACTGGGCAGAGTCAACTTCAGTTAGCTCTTTAATTTGTGCTTTATGATCTGAGCACGGAAATATATAATTTAAAATAAAATACAAAATAAAAGTGTTATAATAAATACTTTAAATAGCAACCAGCATCACTAAAGGGTAGCAGAGTTCCCGTATTCTTGTTGTATAAACCTGTAGATATTGGCCATTGGACACAGAACAGGTGTCCATAACATTCATGGCCATTATGGGAATTTCATAAACTAAAATAAATCAAATGAAACGTGTTCTTTTGCAAATGTGGTATTAGGTCATGTTGGTTCACATCTCTATTCAATGTATTTCCATATTCATAAGAATGTATTGCATGGCTACAATCAATGTTTATTGATTGTCACCCTCTGAGAATTAAAATACCACCTTTGCCCAAATGTGACATTTCTCCATTTCTAAATGTAAGATGGGCCAGTCTCACAAAAATGACTACATAAAATACATTCATTACACTATTATTCGACTTCACAGTAATGTTGTGCAAATGAATAGGTGAAGTAATTTAGGCTACTAATTGTAAGTCGTTTTGGATAAAAGCGTCTGCTAAATACTTAAATGTAAATGTATTCGGAATGTCAACGTTCCAAATATTTAGAATAGTAGTAAAATATCAGGGTAAATATTAGTCATATTACATCAGTATTTGTAATATTAACACTGACGTGAATTCCACTATTATTCTGATTAACTGGAACGTAAATCACGTTCACTGTCCTGGGAAACTTTTTCAAATAGATCCAAGAACTAGTTTTGAATGGCCGAACATCTTCTGACCAATCAGCAAGCCTAAAGGAAACCATTACGTCATCTGATCTAGGTAGGGAGCCCCGCCCATTATTCTTCGGAAAACATGCTCAGCTATTTTTATGGCTAGTATTTCTGTGTTAGCCTGGCTAGGCCTGCAGCTAACTCACTTTCTCGATTACGTTTATTATATTTGCACCTTTTTATAAACAGATCCATAATTAGGCCAATCCAGCGAACAAGAGCATTTCCACCGGCATTTGAAAGGTAAACATTGATCTAGCTGGAGCTATCGATGTGCTAGCCCTGCCGTCTGCTCCGTTTGGGTGGTAATGGCGGCTGCTACTCCGTCAACCTCGTCGTTTTACGAAAGAGAAGGTGTAGTTAGCTTCTAATGGCTCCCTGTATCGCTGACGTCTATTGACGCGGGTACTTGCGTGCCAGTGACAGTGGTGCACATATTTGCTCATTGAGTCAAAAAGTGCATCCATCCTGTGAGCCATACTGCCTAACGTTGCATATTGGATAAAAATAAAACTTTCCTGTGAAAGGTTTATGTGGGCTAACCTAGCTAAGGGTTTGCTAGCTGCAATGACGTTCATTTATTGAAGCCTATACTCGCCATCAATGTTAAGTTAGTTTAAGGGTAGATTTCTTTAATAGTCATAATGCAAGTACACTAAGGGCTATAGAGCTATTTTAATTCACGCCTGATATTTTTATTCGACTAGTTTTTCAGTATGGGTTGATCAACATCAATTTGGCCTGGCTGACGTTAAATGGAGCAACGTTAGAAACATTGGACACAGAAAGAGGAAGTCGAGTTTTTAGAAGATATTGTAATTGACATGCTTACTTAATGTGAGATATAAATAATGACATGTCACTCTCAGCTGTTTTACTGTGTGCTTAATACTAATCGGTTATAGATGTGTATAAAATGCATATACGCAGGCACCCAAGTTATACTGTCTGATTGCTTAATAAATGCGAGAAACGTTAACTTTAATGCATCTGTTCCTAGTGACCATGGAAGAGGTACAACAGGGCAGCAATGGCACAGAATCACAGACTGTCACTATTCCAACCACCATTACGGCCTCTCAGATCTCACAGATAGCCCAACAGGTAAAACGGAGTCAATCTGATTCCCATGAATTTCTTGCTATTTTTAGTTTACCATTCAAGAGGCCCTTGATATATTTAATGCAAGTTAGCATTTGTCATCCATTGCAATGAACTCAACCCTATGACGTCAAGCAGCAAAGTACATTAAAATAATTTTAGAAAACATTCATTAACTACATTTCAGGGTGAATAGTGAGTATTAGAAAAGGGTAAGGATTCTCGCGAAACCATGCTGCTAAGGTAAAAGCGAAACGATTAAATGATGACATCTGCAATAGTAAACACAGGAAACTACTCTACCTGAAGTCAAATAATTTGAATGGGGCACCATTATTCTATGACTGTCACCTATTGTAGTAGATTATGTAATATTTTTAAATGATCAATGGGTGACACAATGATAATAAAAGATATTCTGATTAGCTATGTTTTAAATCACATTTCCGTTATAATTTGGCATGAACATTTACAGATAGTTTGGTTAGTTGGTTTATTACTGCTGTGTATTGGCTGTAACATAATTCTGTGGTACCAATCAATCGGATCAATTTATTATATGTGCTGTATATGTTATATGCTGTATATGGCATGATGGTCTCACTATTGCCTTTTCCACACACAGTAACCATAAATGTACCATAAACACACAAACAGCGTCTCACTCCTGCATGTCACCATTGTAAACGACCCAAGAATCTCATTACTTCCCCAAATTGTGTTTGGATGGGTAGATGTCATTCGGTGGTTCCCCTGTGACGGTGGTTCAGCTCCCGGGCGGCCAGTTTCAAGTTCAGGGAGTGATCCAGTCTGCCCAGTCCTCGGTTATCCAGTCCCCTCAGATGCAGACTGCCCAGGTGAGCCCACGTCTATCTAACAAGACACCCTCAGCTCTCCTACTCCTCTTGGTTTGAACACTTTCCCACATCACCTATACAGTACATTGATGTGTGTGTGTTTGTGTCTGAAGGGCTCAGACAGTGAAGATTCCCAAGACTCTTCAGACAGTGGGCAGACCCAAAAGAACAGAGAGTTACTGGCCAGGCGACCGTCATACAGGTAGACTTCAATCTCTGGTGATGGCAAATGCATCCCACCGGTTCAAGTGGTTATATAGTACTGAACATCCACTATTTTAGGAAGATCCTGAACGAACTTTCGGGTGAGGAAGTGACATCACATCCTCAGGGTAAAGAAGGAAGTCCTGTCTCAGGGGGGACGGGCGTTACTGTGTCCAGCACACAAATCTACCAGACCAGCAGTGGACAATATAGTATGTATCTTCCATAATATATACTTAATTTATCTCAGATATATATAGATAGATGGATATATTAAAATATGATAGTCACCAGCATTATCAGCAAAAATAATTTCAGAAGTATGTTGCCATATTAAGTATGTATGTAATTGTCACAGTTGCACTATTAAATCAAAGTTTTATATGGTGTGCTTGTCAATTAAAATCAGTGATGTAATTGGAGAGGTATCCTGACTGATTTATCTAGCCAGGTATATTTTTAGCCTGCATTATTTACCGAAATGATAACGCCATCTGCATGTTTGCATTCCAGTTACCATAGCCCCTAATGGTACCATCCAACTGGCCAGCCCAGGGTCCGAGGGCTTTCAGGGACTACAGACGCTCACTATGAGCAACTCTGGTGCAGGCCAGCAGGGCGCCACCATCCTGCAGTATGCCCAGACTCCTGATGGCCAGCAGATACTGGTGCCTAGCAACCAGGTGGTTGTACAAGGTGTGGAAACAATTCTTCTTCTCTTCTAAGTCTACAACATGTGCAAGCTAATGTATCTCACAGTTTTAAACATGAATGTAAGGTTGATATAATAAAATAATGGAAAACCAACTCTCTCTGGGTAGGTTAAAGGAAGATAGTTTAACCAAGGCATTGTTATTATTCAGCCACTAGATTGTGGGAAAATAGAAACTAATATAATAGGTAGTGTGTCGCACCTTAGTCTTATTACTGCTGCCGTTGTACCTTGACTGTCTCTCCCAGGTGCTGGAGGAGAGGTGCAGACGTACCAGATCCGTACAGCACCCACATCCAGCTCACTGTCTCAGACTGTCGTCATGACTTCTCCCGTGGGTCTCTCTCAAACAAAGTGTGAGGACCCAACGATGAAAAGAGAAATCCGTCTCGCAAAGAACAGGTAGCGTATAATGTCTGTATACATATGATATGGTAACGCTGTGCAAGCTTTTACATACTATGAGCTCTTTAACGGTCTCTCTACTGACAATGCAGTAATTGGTTCTTAAAGTTTGTTAACAATACATTTTGCATATAAATATAGCTCCCCATACATAGATACTGTTTGTATGAGGAGCATTTTATCATGCATTTTTAAGCAAATCATCAATATTAACTTAAAAAGGAACAATGCCATTTAACCAAACTTGAATTTCAGTGTCTTTATGATAACCAATCCCTCAACACTAAACCAGAATAGTTACAATGGGTCAGATAGTAATGAAAACATGCTAACTGTAAATTTAGTTGACTATTTCCCTGTGATCAGTAAGTTCTAAGTAAAAAATGTTTTCAAAATAATAACTATGTACAGTATTCTATGTCTACTGCAAAGTAATATCCCCAAAGGGTTTCCACTTGTCTGAACATTCCTGCATCTTGAAAGCAATGTTGGATGTGTATTAATTAATGTGACCTGATTATCAGGAACAGAAAATATCCCATGGGCTAGTGTCTACCGGCACAGATTTAGCTATTTTTGCTTCTTTTTTTTTTTTCTAACTTCTAACCATGGCACATTAAGTCAGTGGCCAGAAATGTTTTACATGACTTGCGGAGTCTTGCAGAACCGCATGTAAATGTAATATAATTTAATTCACTGGATTATTAAAAATGGGCATTACCAGAATTTGTATACTATTTTTATAACCTATGTATGGGTGTATGTCTCCTCCCCTCCTTCCAACGACAGATTCTTCAATAGATACAGTGGTGTATGACACGGAGCATTATCATGGTGCAAAAACAATTCAGTTTGAGGCAATTTCTCCTAACTTTATCCCTCAACTGAATTAAATTCAGTTTGACCAATCGTTACACATTTGAATACAACAAATCCTGTAAGATTTAAGTCTTAGGAACTTTTTGATCAGACCTCAGTGTTCAGCTCCACTCCTGTCACTGCCACGCCGCACTGGGACTGCATAAGTGCCCTTCTTATTTACAGGAAAGCGCTTAAAAAGGTGCCCTAAGCAATGTTTTGGACTTGGTATGCATACAATTTAATGTGCATGTAATATGAGATGGAGAGTCAACCACATAAAAGAGGCGTTAACATTGTGGGGTAGATGCGCTGCACTTTACCAATAGACGGTAATATAATCTCGTAAGACGCTCCTCAAGGGAAAAATGCTTGGAGCACATTTTAGTATTTCAGGTTAATTTGTGTTTGGCTGAATCAAATACTTTGTTTTTCTTTACTCCCCAGGGAGGCAGCCCGCGAATGTCGCCGGAAGAAAAAGGAATATGTGAAATGTCTAGAAAACCGCGTAGCTGTTTTAGAAAACCAGAACAAGACTCTCATTGAAGAACTTAAAACACTAAAGGACCTGTACTGCGTTAAAACGGGATAACGTGATTGGAAGAGGTAAAGGAGTGAGACTTAAAATGGCAACAGCACAGCACAGCTCAGCCACCCAAACACCATGGGGTTATCTGGGAACACATTTAATTGCTGACATGAGGTTCTTTTTTTTAAATGTTTTGATAATAAAGTGCCAATATCAGTGGCAGTGGGAAATACAAAAAAAGTTTTAACACGCTGTTTTTCACCTGCTGTTTTTATCAAGTTAACGGATTTGCTATGCTATGTTTATATTTGTGTATATTTTGAGTGCATAGGATGTTTGAATTGTGAGCTATATCAGACATTCGATTTCTAATTGTCTTTCTGCTTCGTAGATTGAGCTTATTTTCATATTTTAAAAGAAATTGTTGTAGTTTTTTTGTTTTGTTTTTACATTAAACAGCATCTGCACAATTATGATTCTATCAAATTGCAATTATATAATTTTGCCCCATACGAAATTGTTACAACTGTCACTATTTCAGTGCAAAGGAATATAAAGGGTATTAGATGTCATTATGTATGGCTAATTTAGCTGTTACTTAGCTGTTACTTAGACAATCAGGGAAATGCACAATATCCAGGTATTGATTTTGTACATCTTGTGGGAGCAAACGAAAAGTGTATTACATTTTGCTGGTGATGTAAGTAAATATATTTTCAGGCTATGTACTCTTAATTTCTTGACTTGAATTTGTTTTATTTTTGTTTGGATTAACATTTGTACTTTTTTTTTTTTTTTTTTTTTTTATAGAATGAGAAAATCAGGTTGCAATTACAGTGTGAGGAACGGGAACCTCAGTTATACTGGTTTGGGTAGATAAACACTAAGAAGAATGATTCTGTGGTCTGAAAGAACACAGGAACATATAATGTACACACAAATTACCTCAATGTGATATCAATAACTGCAATAGGTATAGCAGGTCTATTACACTCTTTGGTGAATAGTATAACACTAAATATGTAATATAAAGGCAGTAAATGTTAAATATCAGTGTAAACCAAAATATACAATTAAGCCTTAAACTTATTAACATTGCATTTTGATTACATTGGGAAGTTTGAGTCCTGTTCGCATTACTGGCACACGAACAGGACACAGGCCAATAGGAATATGGGGCGTTCGATTGTATCACGTCTGAATGAGCCCACTGGGGGTAGAGAAATGTTTGAACCTAGCAGCTCTCTCGGGGGAGGTGTGAAGATGAGTGCCAGGAACTGAGGGGCATGCATTTTCAGCGTGAAACCATAATCACAATTTTGTAACACTTTCAACTTTTAATCACAAATCGATTGTACGTTCGTTTCGAGCGACGATCCCATGCTAACCTCCGGCCGGTTCCATCGGTGTTAGTAAACTCGCAAATTTTTTTAAATAATTGTCAAGACAGTCATTTGATGGAATATGACATACTTGCCCCACTATTGGTCAAATAGTTTTCCCATTTGAGCCATTCAGTGGTTCATTTCTCTATATCGTCTGCCTTGTCAATCATAAAAGTACCCGATTATGTTTATTATATTGTGGGCATGTGAACATGAAATTATGTGAATAGGCTACTTTAACAAGTTTAAAGTTGTGTCGCTGACACAGTAAGCCAACTTTTAAGTTTAGGCCTACTTAAAATGTTACAACATAAAGCTATTTGATCGCATAGCCCAAGACATGCGGTTTAATTAAGAAATTTAGCGGTGCGTCAATATGTTGAAGCTTAAGGTCAGAGAATTCAGCTGCCTCAAGATGTTTCCACGTTGCCCTGGTAAGCACACAGCCATCGCCAAAGTAGTACCACATAGGTTGCAGAACATGCTGAAAGAAGTAGGTCCAAGAAGATGGGTCTGCAACAACATGCTCCATGAAGAAGAAGGCTCCACCCTGTAATGAAAGACATTAGGAACAAATAATCTATCTCAATTCCAGAAAATGTGTCCGTTATGATAATTTACCCTACATTAATATGTGTCCAACATCACTAGGTTACTTACAGGTCGCAGGATACGATGAGCTTCTTGCAGAGTTCTTGGTGTGTTCGTAACAGAACAAAGTACAAGGGTTGCGACAACAACGTCCACTGACCCGTCTTCAATTGACCCCAAGTCTTCTCCAGATGCGACCACAAAATTGTCATAAGTTAAGTGATCATTTTCAGCCATGCTCTTCTCCAGATATTTGTGGAAATTAGGATTTGGGTCTGTGCACATAACCTTGCACCTGGGCGGGTAGAACTTAAAATTCGCCCCCGTTCCACAGCCAATCTCCAAAATCCTGAGCGGCTCACTTGTTTTGTTGAACTCTGCGAGATTTCGAAACAGGTCCCTCTTTTTGTCGTTCATTTTCCTATTGTATGACGCAGATACTCTCCACAAGACAAATGGAAATACACGCTTGTATATTTTGTACAGGCCCAACGTTTCAATCAGTTGAAGCGGCAAGGTTGCCACTGTAAATAAAAATGTAAAAAAGTGCATGAAAAATGTCATGCTTGCAGGCGAATGCTGAGTGGCGACTAATAGGCTAACGGCTGTTGCGCCGTAATGGAGAAAGACAGTTTTGTTACCGCGTCGTAGTCACCAACTGGTGTGGATTTAATTGCGATGACCCACTACAGCGATTGACATCTCACACTTTTATTAACTGTTTCCGGTGTGAATTCTCGCGGGAGAGGGCGATTACGGCACCACACTCGGAAAATTAGTCTAATGCCAGGTCTAATATCTAATTCTCAACATAGTGATTCATTGTTGATGTTACTCTAAAGATTGTGTAAAAATGAGAGGGATAAACATTGTGGGGGGAAATAGGCTACAACAGCAAAAATATTATATAGCCTAGGCTACTTAGGTCTACATTACACCCATGTCCCCACTTTGTCATCATTGTTAGGACATTCATAATACCAACAAAGTCAAGAAGGTAGGCCTATATTTTAAATTCATACACAGAATCTTTCCTGCAAAAGAAGTGCTCCTCTATTCCATTTAGATATTGACTAGTTCTGCTTTCTATAAATCTTTCCATTAAGAAAAATTGGGACCATTGTTAAACTGTAGCCTACTTGTTTCAGCCTATTTGATGTGATGCTAAATAGTAACAATGACAATGGATGTAGGCCTAAATATAAATCATTGCCTATACATTTAGGCTAGTTATATTTTTAGGGAAATGCCATTAAAAGAGGTCTGAAACTAAGCCAAATTGTGTGTCCTAAATAGTTATAACACTTTATATAACACTTTTTATTTGTGTTTTATTTGTTCGTAATGTAATTTGTTCTAGTAATATCATTGAGATTACATATAGGCCTACAACATCTTAGCAAATGTTTGAGTATACTGAGTATACAGAAACTTTGTACATTTAAATACATGTATGAAACTAACTAGCAATTTCATATAGGCTATTGTTTCCAGGGGCATGTTTTTTTTTATGCAGAAATGGCATCTATTCTGGTAACAGCATACAAAATGACGTAATTTATTGACGTCTGATTCTGCTCCCTGAAAATATGTAACATAAATATCCTACATCTTGCTAAAATAAGGTAGGGCTACTACGTTCCTGCATACGCACACGACCCAGGGACAGGCACGATCCCAGTCAGGATTAAAACAATATTTAAATTGAACTGCAATGTTTGTTGTTCATGTATACTGAGCCTCTCAGCCAAACACCTTATTACACAGGCGCTTGTGGTGTATTCATGTAAAGATAAAGAATATAGTGAATTGCCCTAATATGGGAAATTTTTTTGCATTTCTAGTTGGGGGGCGGGAGGCGAGGGGGGTTCTCTGAGCCTTGGCACCGGCCCGCCCTCCAGGAAGTAGGCTACCTGCTGATCAAATGACACCACAGCTTTGGCTAACCCATCACTGACATTTGTGTATTTATGGGAGACCTACAAACACTGCAGTTGCTCTCCACCGCCTACACAAGCTAATGCAATTCATTGCAAGACGGAAGTGATAGTTCCGAGTCAGTATTCCCAACTTCCAGTCTAAATGCGTCCCAGACTCCCAGTGCATCTGCTCGGGAAAACATGGACGCCAGCAGCAAACTGATGTATGGCAAGTCTCTGAACTTCACATGCCTCTACTGAGGATCTACAGTAGACTATATCAATTACCACAGTGCCATTAGTGTAATGAAACGCTAACACTGCTGCAGCTGATTTAACAGATTAGTAGACTTTAAAAGAGACGGGAGGAGTAGGCTAGTAGGGTAGGCCTACTTCATCGAATCACACCGAAGGACTGCTCCAAGGAAGCATCCTTGACTTTGAGAAACACTCTATGTACCAGACTTTATGCAAGTAAAGTCTGGCTCTGCGAGACTATAGGTGTTTCTCAAAGTCAAGGACACTTCCTTGGTAGGACGGGTCTTTCCAAGTC
>JAODLI010075187.1:0-12462 GCA_027575585.1 Percopsis omiscomaycus
TGTGTGTGTGTGTGTGTGTGTGTGTGTGTGTGTGTGTGTGTGTGTGTGTGTGTGTGTGTGTGCGTGCGTGCGTGCAGGGCGTGGGCTCAACTTGTGCTGCAGCGTCTTCTTCTCCTCCAGACACAACACAGGTCAGGTCATCAAACAATAGATTATTGTTCATGTTAGCATTATCTGTTCACTACACCTGCTTATGTCCGTAGGCAATGTTTTTTCCGGTTTTGGGTCGGTTAAAAAAAACATATAGGGGGCCTACTATCTGGGAAATAATTACACAGGAGATTATGCATGTTATTTATTGTTTGGGTCGGGAAATTAATGAAAAGTGTGAGCTTTTTTATTAAACATAGAGCCTACTATCCATTAGGCTAATATCGTCCATTCAACAAAGCTTAATGAATTGGTTTTGTGGCCTGCATTAATGTATTGACTCGTTTTGTGAGCTATATAATCAGATGTGTTTGTGTTATATCTCAACCTTCATTAAACAATTAGATTATGTTTGTTGTATGTTACTTTATATCTTATACTTGCACCATGCACCGCAGTGTCAAAACATAGATGGATGAGAAACTTGGAGTTCCTCACAATAATTGCTTTCTCTTTGGTTTGCTCAAGCAAACAAAGAAACGCATTTGATGGCAACATAAAATACCATTACCCATTCAGACGCTCAAGTGAACAAAGAAATAAATTGAATAAACCGGCTACATTCCACCACCCATGCAGGCATAGTTTACATAAATAGCCACCACAAAGGCATTGTTCATATGATAATTTGCTGCTTTATTTAAAATAATGATCACAGAAATGTCCAGTGACTTGTGCTAACGTTCCTTCCCTGGCCAAGATTAAACTTTACATTACTATCTAATAAGCATGGTAAAAAATATTGTCTTCTGTGTTATGTGCATGACCCTGCTTGATTTCAACAGGTGTCTTCTTTTTTTTCTTGTTTTACAAATTCTTCTATAGTCAAGTCATCAATTAAGGATTTTTTTAATCAAGGTGATACATATTTTATTATAAATTATTATTAAATTAATACCAGGTTAATACAGATCTTAATTTTGAAAAAGAAATTTAACAAAAAACATAAATAATAATATTTAGAGACATTAAGGCAACTAGAATCTTCAAACATTACTGAGGGACTATACATTATACCTTAGTTAACCTACAGTATATACATATAATTACATTTAGAGAACAAACTGTTGACAGCCCTGGCACTCTACATTTAAGTGACCCTTCATCCTTCTTAAGTCAAGAAGATCCTTTTTTTTTCTGTGTCCAATGTGAGGCTGAAAGATCTTAGGAATTGTATTAAAGCCTTTAGGTAGTTCTCTGTATTCATCTTCTGTCTTGGCCCTGTATCTTAGCTGAGCACCTCCTAAAATCTCTTTGAGTTCAGCTGATGTATCTTTTCCAAGGTAGTGGTATGGCTTCTTGCCATTGTTATCTCTTATATTCACCATGGCCCCATAACCTTGCACAAGTAAAACCATGACTTCAGCATGTCCATGGATGGCTGCAATGTGCAGAGGTGTGTATCCTCCATGTGCTTTGCTGTTTACATTAACATAAGCGCTTTTCTTTTTGGAGATATCCATGATGTTACGCACCATCTCACAGTTACCTCCCTTAGCAGCCCAGTGGAGAGCAGTGAAACCTGAAATAAAATCTTTCTTCATTGCCAAGTGAATGTCCTGCAGCAGCAAGCCATAGATGTGTCCCCATAGTCCAGAAGCACACTTAACCAACCACTCATGCGCCATTGGTTCCAAAGGGACAGCCTCTGAGTCTTTGGCATCATCTCCTTGTTTTGTATTCCTGTTTTGAGTCCTTGTCAGCTGTGGAGAACCCGGGGTTTGTGACTCCTGTAGGCAAATAAGTTTATAAGATCGAGGGGTATCATTGTCAAAAATAGTATGATGGGCATTAATAGTTTGTGAAGGAACTTTGGATGCCAACATGCTGTTCTCAGGAATTTTATACTGAGGCGTCTCAGAGTTTAATTCATCCTGCCTTAGTTCAGGGTCACTCGGTATGCGAAGGGGGGATTTCACTGCTATGACAGCAAAGACAGCGCCAGTTTCCCCCGTTCTGCACACATGATCACTTGAGATATTCAGGACCTTGACAGTGGCTGTATCCGTGCTATCCAAGTCCGGCGTAGGCCTTTTTGAAAAAGACCTGGTCTTTTGCCGATTAGGCCTACTCAAATCAGGCTTAGTTGAAATATGTTTGGCGTTATCATCTATGTAGCTGGCATCGTTGTTTGAAGAATAGGATATATTGATGTTCTCAAAGTCTGGATGAAGTATTTTGTCGCACTCGTCCCGATGTACGCCGCTGCGCTGGAAAGTGATGTGAGAAAAAGATCTGTTTTGACCATCATCCATCTTCGGTGATTTCTGCGCCGTAACGTGCATGGCACCGTTAACAAAGTCCTGATATCTTTTCTTCACAACCACAAACTTGACATCATCGCTTTGTTTGACGACGGCAACGCTGTTCACACACTTCTTGAATAGATCCCTATTGTGCTGCTTTTCCGCGGGATCACTGCAGTTAATTTGACTTCTGAAATAGTTTAACAAATCAGAATTTTTCACTCTACCTCCATGCTCCAATAAAAACGTCAAAATGCCTTCTTGTGTCAAAGCCATTTTGACCTCAACCCAATCCTAGAATCGAAATAAAACGACTCTGAGACGATCCGCTCCCCGAACCCGACTGTCCCGCTCTGTCGGCAGTTTTTTACCATACCCCCTCCTTATGGTGCTTGTGGGTGCCACCCCTCCGCAACTAGCCTACCTGCTGTTTCTGGTGCAAGAAGTGCGCAAAATAATTGCTCTAGTTAAGCTAAAGCAATTTATAAGACACAAATATATTATTTTGACTTTTGGTAAATACTGCGCGCATACACCTGAACTAAAAAAAATGTTAACAACAGATTTCCCCTAATATTTTAATATTTAGGCTAGCACATGTGAAATTGTATGATGTGAAGTGTAAAGCTTCCCAGGTAAAGATTACTTTTAAATTATAAAACAAGTGCATCAATTACAGCCAAAGTCCTCTAGTATGGCATTCCAGCACCGAGGGGGTGTTGCCTCGAAGTGGCCATGTTGAATGAACTGAGCCTTTCCTTCTGCACGGGTCCCGATGAGTACAGCTCCTCGTAAATTCTACCCACACCGTCCAGACGCGTCAGACGATGGCTGCCACTGAAATAGATATTTTCGCTGTAAGTATGTCTATTGCCTAGGTCTGTTTACGAACGAACTCGTATAGATATATAAGCTACTCTAAATAGGTTAGCATCTTGTTCCGAGCATGGAGGTATAGATTGAATGAAGATGGGATTACGGTGATTTGTTTTTCTATCACATGCGCATGTATTGATTTTAGTCGATTACTAGGGACGATTTCATAAAAGATAACAAATAATTAAATGCAAATGACGCATCATCGCTCAGTGGCGTTTGTGGGTAATATGCAAGCGTGATTGTTTCTGCATCCACATGCTGTTTCGTACTGATGAATGGAGAGTTGGCCTACGCATCAACACTTTGTAACCGCGAACTGTAACGTTAAGATACATTTAAACTTTAACCTATTTTTTAAAGATGTGTGCGTGTGTGTATGTGTGTGTCTATGGGGGGTGTCTAAGTGCATTAGAGCTGTAGGATACCCTTTCTCACCCTTGTGAAATAACATCTAAATAAAGACCCCTTTGTATAGAGAGAGAGAGAGAGAGGAAGAGAGAGAGTAAAACAGAGAAAAACAGATGATCTTGAAATGGGCACATCCTTTTCCTCATGCTGGGTTCTCTGTGAGGTGGCTGCTCTTTTGCCAATGTCCCAGTGTGATGTATCTGGCACAGGATGGACAAACACTCACCACATAATCTTGGTTATTCAGACAGATTCATATTGTATATCTCAGTGTAGACCAAATGTAATCTATTAAAATACAGGGAAGGCAAAGGACATGAAACACTTACTGGTATTGTGTTTTGTCTAGTTTGAAGTAGATAAACATGACCTAATCACAGACTGCACATATCTAATGTTATCAGGACATACAATTAAAACAACACATTAGCTAGGACAAAGGATCACAGTAAAGTCACACACAAGCTACTCCATGACTTCGGACCTCCATAATTTTTGACATACCCTGAATGTGTTGTTTTGACCTATAGTCTGATTTATGTGCCTTTGACAGAGGAATTTAAAGTAGTTTGTGATGATCAGAGAGAACCATTTTTTAAAGGTCTGACCATACAGTGTTAAGTAGAAGAGAAGGATGACCTCATTTTTGAAAAGAATGTCCTGTAGGCAGGAGAGCAGCTTGTTGGGATGGAATCCTGCGTGACGGCTGCAAAAAATTATGTTGCCATTCTAAGTTGATCTCGGATAGACAAATGCAATGGTGTGTTGATGATTGCTGGGTACCTAAAGTGCACCCAAAAATGTATAAATGTTGTGGACCATGTTTGTCTCTAAAATCTGTCCCTGAATCTGTCAGAATGAGGAGAAGCGGACCTTGGAGCTTGGAGGTCATGTCGGTTTTGACAGTCTTCCAGACCAGTTGGTCAGCAAGTCAGTCGCACAAGGATTCTGCTTTAACATCCTGTGTGTAGGTAAGTCTGAGCCCTGCATGAATACTATTACGATAACATGCTGCAATTTTTGTAACCACAGTGTTACTGTGTCAAGCACAAAATGTTGTTGTGAGCACCTTTTCATCATATGTTATCTCTTTTCACGACAAGTCATCCTCTGGTTTCTTTCGCCCCGTTCAGGCGAGACAGGCATAGGCAAGTCGACGTTAATGAACACGCTTTTCAACACAACATTTGAGAGTGAGGAATCCAGCCACTATCAGAAGAACGTGCACCTGCGCCCCAGGACCTATGATCTGCAGGAGAGCAACGTTCACCTCAAGCTGACTATTGTGGATACTGTCGGCTTTGGAGATCAGATCAACAAAGAAGAAAGGTGCCACTGATTGTTACGTAGATTTGAAGAAAGACAATCAAAAAAACAAAACGATCAAAAACAGGACCAAGTAAAATTGTTTTAAATACGCAATACTGTTTTATAGAAATTTACCAGTGAAAGCTTTGATTAGACAATGGCCCAGTCTATCCAGTCTTCTTCACACATTCCAATATCTTCTGCTTTTCAGCCAATTTGTGTTTGCATATGAATTTAAAGAGTACGGACTGACTGACAGAACTAATGCAATCTCAATAGACAGACATAGAGTATTCTAACAAGAGGGGCATTCTTGGCTTCAAATCGTCAGTTGCAGTTTGTAACTAAGAGACTAATTTCTCTCAAAGCAGACGATTTCCCCAGTTGATGAGTATGGTAAGAAAGGATTCATGGAAAATGGTTATGTTTAACATCTTGTTGAATTTTGTTCTTCTCAATTCCTATCCAGCTATAAGCCCATCGTTGACTATATTGATACACAGTTTGAAAATTACCTCCAAGAGGAGCTCAAAATAAAGCGGTCCTTACACAACTACCATGACACCAGAATCCACATCTGCATGTATTTCATTGCTCCGACCGGACACTCGCTCAAGTCCCTGGATCTGGTCACCATGAAGAAACTGGACAGCAAGGTGACCCTCCGGTGCCGTATAACACAACAGTCAGCATATTACTCATTTATTCAAATATTTATTCTTTCAATTTTGATTTCTGATGCAGGTCAACATCATCCCTGTTATTGCAAAGGCAGACACAATATCCAAGAGTGAACTGCACAAATTCAAGATAAAGATCATGAGTGAACTGGTTAGCAATGGGGTGCAAATCTACCAGTTTCCCACAGAGGATGAGGCAGTAACAGAGATTAACTCCTCCATGAACGTGAGCCTTTCTCTTTCTCTCACACATACACACATCAGATATTTTGCCTTTTCAAGGAAGACCAAAATACTTGCTTACTAACTGGAGCATAGCCAAATGTGCAACAGGTTGAAGGTTTTAACTCATAGATGGCAGTGTACCATTTATTGTGTTTTGTGCCTTAGTATAAAGTAAAATATTGTTCTCTTTATTGTGGTGTAAGGGAACTCTATTGGGGTCTTGATGGAAGTACTGAGTTTATTTCTGCTCTGTTGCGCGTCAAGCAGAAAGAAAACAAAAGATTATTATCAGTCAGTGACCCTAACAAAGCATTCAGTGTGGACATTGGGGAAAAAAGGATTGGATTACTTTTGATCACATCAATACTTAAGATAATGTCTTATTTTCCAGGCTCATCTTCCCTTTGCTGTGGTGGGAAGTGTAGAAGAGATTAAAGTAGGGAACAAAATGGTGAGAGCGAGGCTGTATCCCTGGGGATCAGTGCAGGGTGAGTGTGTTCACCTTTTTTTTTTACATTGTACACTTATTTGGCATTTTGGAAGCATGATAATCATTCCCTAATAAAATACACTCAAAATGCTGTTGCATTGTATTTCCTAATAGAAGCAGTGGTTATAAGAAAATTATAATTTTTTTAGCTTTGTAAGTCATTCAAAGTGTGGTTGCTTAGTAATAAGTTGATTGGTGCGATGAAGATATACAGTTAGAGAAGAGTTCTACTGAATCCTAGATCTGTTTTGTTTCAGTGGAGAATGAGAACCACTGTGACTTTGTGAAGCTCAGAGAGATGCTTCTACGTGTCAACATGGAGGATCTCAGGGAGCAAACGCATGCTCGCCACTATGAGCTGTACCGTCGCTGCAAACTAGAGGAAATGGGATTCAAGGATACAGACCCAGACAGCCAGCCTTTCAGGTGAATTTAGACTTCAGACCTAATTACTGCCTTTTGGAAGTTTCATAAAAGCATACTTTCTAGAGAACTATTGCTTTCAGTGTGCAAACCACAATAATTACAGGTACACTCCTAAATTGTGGTTTATTCCCGCTACAACCCAAGATTTCCTCTCCAGCTCACTGTTTATGTTTTGAAACACAACAGCGCACAAAAGTGCATATGGGTGAGCAGGAGGGGTAGAGATGAGTGATGTATGGTAATAAGTAGAGAGGAATGCGAGTCACTGCACTCTCTTGAGCTTTAAACGTGTTATATAATGTTATATAATTCTGGTTTCATCCGCAAGTGGAATTCCAAACGGAGTGTACCTTTTTTATGACATTACTAATAAGCAGATGCCGAACTTCAGGTGATTTAGAATTTTTTATTGATTTGAATTTGCGTGGAAGCGTGGGCTGTCAGTAACATCCCTTATACCCTGGCCCTCAGCCTACAGGAGACATATGAGGCCAAGAGGAAAGAGTTTCTTAGTGAGCTGCAACACAAGGAGGAGGAAATGAGACAAATGTTTGTCAGCAAAGTGAAGGAGACAGAGGCAGAGCTGAAAGAGAAGGAACGAGAGGTAAACCACGCCCGGTAGTCATAAATGTCAAGCATTTCACGACCATACTTTGCGGTGTTAACTCAGTGTGTCCCCCCCCTGCCCTCCAGCTCCATGAGAGGTTTGAGCAACTGAAACGCATGCACCAGGATGAGAAGAGAAACCTGGAGGAGAAGAGGCGAGATCTAGAAGAGGAGATGAATGCCTTTAACAGAAGAAAGGTGGCGGCCGAGACACTGATGGGCCAGGCACTACAGGGCTGCTCACAGCCCTTCAAGAAAGACAAGGATAAAAAGAAGTAAGTACTCTGTGTTGTATTAAATTTGGATGGTTTCAAAGTATTGGTTCTCATAAAGGCACCATGGCACTTAATTAATTATTGTTTGTAATGATGTAATGATGGTAGCGACTTTATTATGCCCCTTGGGGAATATGTAGGGTCTGTTTGTAGGGCCATCTAGAGGTTAAACGTGCAATTGCAGTTGCACTTTTCCAGTTGTTCTCAAACTTTTTGAGCCTTAACCACCAATAAGATTGTTCATGCAACGTAAAGCAACATAATTATAAATAATAATAATAATTATTATTATAAATAAATCAAAATATATTAAAAGTATATTACCAGCCATTAACACCATTAAACTAGCATACACATTTCTCAAGATAATACTAACATCTTTGAAATTTAAGATTTGTATTTCAATCTTGCAACCCCCCTTAGAATAACCCGACGGGTTTGAGAACCAGTGGCCTAGGGCACTATTTACCTTGGATTTTCCTCTTGAATGTGTCATGCAGGTAACTTAGGGGCTTTAAGGTTGTATTTATATCACTAAATAGTCATTCCGCTCAAAGCTAATCAAGGACAATAAGTTAAACGGCACAGGCACCAGCGCTCCCTCACAACGTGGATGTGCTCACTGCAGGCCGGCCTTGCACTGAGGTAGGGGGAGTAGGACGTGACTAATGAGGCAGCGTTACCTTGCCAGGAGACATGTTGGCGCAGAAACTGATACAGGGACAGATTGAGTCTGACATTGTGTGTCCAGACGCAGTAGGAAGGTCACAGCTTGCATGACACAGCCTGATGCTCATGTCTCTCTACACTGACCTGCCAGACTGCATCTCAGGCAGGGGCGCTTTTGTTTACACATATGACTGATATTACCAAGGATATGTTAAATCCTTGTCTCATACAGACAGGATGCACAAACCCAGTGTATATGACGAAACAAACCAACCAAATAATTAATAAATTATACATAATTTTTATTTATGAGCAAAAAGTATGATAAAGATTTATAAAATAAATGCTCTGTCGGTCTGTATTCACTGTTTATTCCTTCACCACCGCCTGGATTGATGTAGAATTCTATTGGATTTTCTGACTGGATCCAAAGCATTGTATTTGGCTTAATGTGCGTTACCAACCGGTCTAAAATTAAGAATACAAGGTTTACACTTTAACAACTGAAATATCATAACCAGCCTTCCATTCCTCTTTATTTCTGCCACATTTGTCAAATCCTACATTTTTGCCATATTATTTTTTTCTTCCCTCTTTTAGTTGATTTATGGAACAACAGACATCCAGGGAACCAGGAATGTGTCTGCCATCACATGGGAAAATTGACTGTTATATCTGACATAACTTACTGACATTGTGTGTACTCAAAGTCACTGTGACAATGCATGTATGCAAGCGAGAGCGCAAACGTGTTGGCCATAAGCCATTGTGTACTTACGCATCCAAAATATTTCTCTGCACAGTGGGTTGAATTAGTCCCTAATGCTGACTCTGCTGGACGTGTGATAATAAAACCATCGACTGTTGTCATAACAAAGCTCGCTATATATTATATTCTTGTCATGACTGTGTGTTCATCTGCCATGTCACTTATCGTTCCTCAGTGAAAGACTCGGCAGTCGAAAACTGGAAATGGGAAGCATTAACAGTAGACTCATTATAATGTCAAGTACTAACTGTGAACCAATGGTTATGAGTTGTTAGCATGGAGAACGTTCTATATACGTACATACTAATGTGTGTAGATTTATGTAATTCACGAGTTGAATTAGTCCAGTTTTATCTTACAGTAACACAAATTGTCTAATGTATATAGAAATTATATAGATTTTTTAACTGCTGGTAGTTTTACAGTTAGAGACTTACTGTGTTTTGTAGAATCTATTCTATGCAAAGTCGTGTAGAAATGAAGTGAAAGAATATTGCTTAATCTGCAGGGAGCATAGAAAGGAAAAACAAAAGATATTTGTTTGCCTTTGCATTTAAATAAAGAATGACAATGCAGAACAGAACAGAGCATCAGTTCATCTGTCTTTGTTTTTTTCTCCTTTCCCCATGTATTATTTTAAATGCCATTCAAACAATCATTTGTATGATTTCAAGGTTACGTTGAGTATATTCTGTATTCTTCTTATTTCTTTACATTTGTTTTCGTTTTTCTTTAAACCATTGAACCTCTTATTTTTTTTTTTTGCAATTATCTTCTATCATGCTCACATACTTTTAATATCTTATAGAAACTGTTGAAGATTGTCTGTCTAGTAATTTTGCTTTGGTTGTCTAGCGATAAACTATTGAATAGGCACAGTAAAATGTACTGACATGGCTTTTCTTTCTTTTCATAGCTTCTTTAGTCTTCCATCTGCGTGCTCCTTAACCTCAGGACGGAATTTGAATTAGAAGACTTTCTACCGCATCAAAAGAAAAACAGATTAATAACCAACTATACAATTTTTTTTTGTTGTGAAAACTTTTTTTTTTAAATAGAAACAATTGACGTTTCTCATACCTTCTTGTAATTGAGCCACATAGTCCCCTAAACCTTCTAATCTTTTACAAGCTTATCAATAAGCAGAGCCCCATAGCATGCAATTTGCATGACCTTAACATGAATCCCCTCACCCCCAATTTAAAAATGCCCTACCCATGTCCCCTTGTCTTCATAAATGATATTGCTTCATTCGTGGCTCTTTTGTCTCTACCGAGTCTCTACCATGACACTTTATCTACACTGTGAAATTATAAATTAAGATTACAGTAAGATGTGTTTGCTTCAAATGATGTATTGTTATTTAATAAGCACTTTAAATTGATTGTGGTTCAGATCGTATATTTATAAATCTATAAAGATATAGCTTACCAAACAAATGTGATTTTGTTTAGTATTTAACAGATCAGATTACAACAGTTACAAAGTATAGTCACATCTACTGAAATAAATTACATATTGTAAGGGTAAATAATATTAGTGATTGTCAGTTTGGATGGCGCGTCTTAATTAAGTAGACCTGCCTGTGATGAATTTCTACTGCTGTAATAAAGATCTACTTTAAAAGTGCCCAAGCCCGTATGTTAATTTAGGTAATAATGAACCAATCGACTGCAGACCTTTCCAAACAGCTGTCACTTCTAGATAGTTCCAGAAGCCTGTGGACAGGAGTCACGTTACAAAAACAACGCGGTTATAAATTATCTACGAAAATTTGAAAACACAAAAATGTATAGGCTTACATAAAATAACCCCACACATTTATCTCACAACTAGCATGTAACCTTATTAAATAGGCTACTGCAGATCCATGAGTAATCACACAAGCACCACTTTGCTCTGATTTGTTGCTGATTAAACCAGTAGCCTACTAATAATACTACATGTTTGCTGTAATTGCACAACCCCAATCCAATACTGTAAGAATAGCCACAAAATTTCGTAGTGATTTCATAGCACAATATAAGCTAACATTTGGAACCTCCCCTAAACCCTTCCTAGGGCGGGGCTTAAACACGAGTGACTTGAAAATGATCGAATGACATTTTAGAGCTAAGAATGTCTTTCCTCAAAGACCAATGCAATCGTCTCTATTTGGTCATGGGTTTGGTCTTATGCTTGCTTTAAAGTTTGTAGTCCCCTTTTCCCCATCGCCTTTACTCCGGGTAGGGGGGTGTGCATAGGCGGAAATTTACCTAAGCTTAAAACTTTCATTTGGAAAGTTCATACTTACGCATTGTCTTTTTAATCTATTTATTAATTGTTTGACTTCAAACGCGTGGATTCATTTTCCCATCGTTGCATTTTCATACAAATATACCACTCTACCACTACGACTAAGGTAAGAGACCCGTCTACCATTTATTTATAGGTTTTATATTTGTATATGTAAGGGTCACGTAAGGAGATTTATACTATTCTGTTATTTTTAAAATGTTTATTTAGTCAATATAGTATACTTTCTTACAAGCAGCTTAAATGAGCGAAAAGCTAAGATGGGTACGGTTTCCTAGTCTCTCATGCAGTTTAGCGTAACGTTACATCGACCCAATCATTGAAATATATTAGTTGTAAGTTAGTAATGTACGAGTAAATTAGTGTATTTTAATAAATATTCCATAAACAATAAATGTTGCTATTGTTCGTCGGTAGTGTTAGTGTTGCCCATTGACTTCTATGGCAGGCAGGGAACATGTCCAGACTTAACGCAGCCTCTCGCGCTGCCTTGCCTGTGACGTAGTAGGCGCTGGGCCTGCTTCAGATAATGTAACACAGATCGACGAATCTATTTTACAAATAACACTCGAAACAAAAATAAAAAGCTAACTAACAATCAGCTTGTGAAACCTCACTGTAAACGTTTTACCAGCGTTCCTTTCACGCTTACACATTCAAACATGCTATTGATATGGAGAATTGCTGCCACTGCCACCCCCATCTACTCCAGTTGAATCCAGTTCAGTAACAACTGCCTGGGAAAGGCCTCACAAGTGATAATGGACAAATTTGGTCATTACCAGGACGCAAAGAAGAATCGATAGTCCAGTCTTGCATACTTGTAGACTTATTCCATTGAGCCCAACTTACAATTGTATAAATAAATGCTTGCTTTCTATGTTTTGTAGTCCTGTTACACAGTACTGTTTACATTTTATATTATATGAAGACCACTACAGTTTGAAGAATTGCCATTAACGTTACCTGTAATGTACCCAAATATAGAAGGTTTTGGTTTCATCAAATGTGTGTGTGTATATATATATATATATAT
>JAODLI010075188.1:0-12459 GCA_027575585.1 Percopsis omiscomaycus
ACACACACACACACACACACACACACACACACACACACACACACACACACACACACACACACACACACACTCTTTATCTGACAACAGCAGTATAAGCTTAGAGAGAATCCTGGGGAGTATGTCTCTCTCTATTTTTTTTGTCTCTTCTCCAACCACATCTCATTAGGAAAGCTCTCAAGATGGATTATGATTATGATGAACAACTAAGTTATAGCTACTTTCCAAGGCCTGACAAATGGTGAAATTACAAACAAATTGACTCTTTACATCTAAAGTTGGCAAATTGAGCACCATACTAAAGCAGAAGGCCCTTCAGTTCCTAGAACACCAACATGACAATAAATCGTTGTCTCAGGATCCTGGCCAGATTATCCGAGTCTAAACATCACCATTAAGAGATCATTAAGAGAAAGGAACGAGCCAAGAAAAAGTACTTTTCCAAGAAGGTAAACATACTAGTTCTACAAGAGATCAGTATCAACAACAAAAGGCATTTCTTCGTCCCTCCCATCTTTCTCTTTAATTCCATCTTGACTGTTAACTTCCTCTGTCACATCACAGTGGCCACACAAGTTCTGCTTTTTTCCCACAATGCCCTAGGACCTCAATGCCATTTCACCATCAATATTATTGCATCCTTTCCTGGACTGGATTTCAAACCCGCATGTTCAGGAAACACAAATACATGACTATAGATAGACTATAGACTAGGTTTCTGTGTGGACTAGGTTTCAATGTGTGTTATTGTAACTGAATGGAAGGAAGTGGTTTAGCCCTCTTGAGAGAAGGACTGCCAGATATAGCAAACTGACCACATCAAAACACGTTCTGACTAACCGTGTCCCACAAGATGCTACATGCATGATCTAACAAACCTAACATCGTTGCAACACCGAAATAAAACCCGTTTTATTGCATCTAGAAAGAAGTAGAATTACAATCATGCACATAGAGCAGAGAGTAATGTGTCACACGAAGCGTGTTTGGCCAACGATAAACACAGCATAGGCTATAGCAATTTATTTCTGTGGCAGCTCTGCTTACAGTGACTAACCAGTTGATTTTCAACCTGCTCGCCCGTTGAAAGATGTGTTGTGTCGAAATAGATCCACCCAAGGTAATCTTAGTCTGTTACATGGTTGTTAGTTTATTAAACAATGTGTGTAATATTCTCTAGTGCTCTTTGTGCTACTTTTTGTTTGAACGTATTGTTTAGCCTAGCATAGGTACTAAAGTGCAAGTTAGGCTATTACCACATTCAAATAATACTGATTGCAGTTAGTTAAGAAAAATCTAGGGAAACCAGGCGTAACAGTTACATCAACAGTGACGCTCACATCGCATTTAACGACCCTGCAGCACGCAGATGCCATCACTTGCGCGACCGTCCCTTCCTCACATCTTAATGGATGCTACCCTCTAAAATCATATCACTATACAGGCGAACATTAATCTCATTCCATAAGTGATGCCCGGCGCGTTCTAGTGTCCGAAAAGCTCCGAACTTTACCTTATCGGTGATAACTCCTGCGCACACGCCGAATCGTGGACTAAGCGAGGTGTTAAAATAGTGGATGGGTGAATCCATACATCCTTACCTTCTTGATGAAATGTAGATCTTAGGATCTTAGGATCCTCGTGTCCGCTTGTGATGACCGGGGTTGGTTTGTATGGGAGCGATGAGAAGCGCTGTCTGTCACAAGCCGGAGGGCGTTACGGCTGTTGCGTGGCCAACCCCACAACACGGCTTCCTCTCTGAAACCACGCCCTGAAACCGTCCCTCGTTCTTGGGCCAGATATATCAGTCAAGACGGTTTATTGACTTGCCTTTGTTTCCAGAGGCTTTGCCAAGATCGTTTAATAACCCGGACCTTAAGTGGCCTTTAATTGTAAACATAACCTTAACTAATCGGTTTACTATTGGAAACCAGCAGTAGCTTGCAGGGACTTCTTTTAAAACTCTGAAATGTTCAAGGATCAGGTTAAACAAACAAACAAACAAAATAAGCAAGCATACCCAAAATTCTGTGTTGGGTGTTAATTAATACAAATGTTTAAAATGAAGGACAACACTTTTTTATTTCCTTATTTGTGCTTTGAACCTAATCAATCAAGAACAGCCCATGATCATCCTGTCAGGGAGGCCGCCGGTGTTTATGTTTCTCAGGGAGAGCCCTCTCCTGTCTTCCGAGATGTAGTAGGCTACATAGAGCAGTAGATTGCAGCTCTCTTGTAGTGCGAGAGAGACCGGCAGCCGTAATATCTGACTGCATTGTCTAGCCCGCAGAGCCGGCCTATCTCATTACACTCTCCATGCTCTCTCTATCTCTCTATCTTTAACTCACACTGTACACAAATGCTCTCGCGCTCTCTCTCACACACACACGCGCTGATACACACAAATTTTCTCTCTCTCATATGCTTGCACTAGCCTAGTGATTGCACGCTCAACACATCTATAGTAGGCCTATGTTTTTCATTTCACATACACGCGCGCGCACACACACACACACACACACACACACAGACACAAACACACACAAGCTTATACCTTAAAACACACAATCTCATGAATCTCTGATCAGATTGGTAGGCCTATCTGTCCAGTTCAGCGTAAAACAGACCATATTAAAGCTACAATTTGGTAACACCTGCTTTGTAAGTGTAGTGTGTGATCATTTCCAAACTATGACAACAAGTAAAAGTTATAACTTTTCTTCAAATAGAAGAATACATATTCAGAGAATTCAGAATAGCAGAAAAGAAAAAATACAAACTACGCTATATGAATAAACGCTATATGAATTTTTTTATAGGTTCTGAGCCAATAGCTTAGCAAGTAGGTGCTGCACCCTAGTGGTAGTAAAGATAAACTTATATCTACAGTAGGCTGTGTAGTGCGTATAAATTAAATTGTCTGTATAGGCAGGGTCGACATAGTAACCCTATTTTGGCACGCAAATAAAATATTTAATTCTC
The DNA here is from genome assembly GCA_027575585.1 of Percopsis omiscomaycus. Lineage (NCBI taxonomy): Eukaryota > Metazoa > Chordata > Actinopteri > Percopsiformes > Percopsidae > Percopsis > Percopsis omiscomaycus. The sequence continues at coordinate 2,980 of JAODLI010075188.1, forward strand.
GTGAAATCTCGATTTATTAAAATAGTATATAATGTGATTTTACTAACATATTATTTGATAATTTCGTCTTCATTAGTTCTACGCATGGCTCACATTTATGTTTGGACTACATTTCCCGTTAACGAATGTTTTTACACAACGCTTGGGTCACCTCATTTCCGGTTATCACAGTAAAGGTTCCCGTTTCATAATAAGACCACATTCTTAGCATACTGCATGCTAGGAGTTTTTGGTTAAGCGTACCCCAGGGGAAACAGGGCGATGTTATAGGTCAACGCTTTTATTCTGAAATTAATTCGATTTCTGAATGCCTTGGTGAAAGAACCGATCAGAGGGCATCCCATGCTCGGTCTTACTCGCTGCGATGAGGCTCCGTTGGGTCGGAACCGTGTTGCTGGCGGCGGCTGCCTATTACGTTTACCTCCCGTTACCCAGCGCTGTCAGCGAGCCGTGGAAACTCATGCTGCTGGATGCGCTGTTCCGCGGCTTCATGCGAGCGGTAAGAGACTTATGTCACACTGAATGATAACATAAACATAGTTTATTACATGTCAGGTTGATATTATAAAATCAAAATATGTTTTAATGGGCAAGGGAGTTAAGATAGAATATTCTGAGTACATATGTATAGAAGAGAACAGAATAAATAGAACACAATAACTCCAAACAGAACATAGTCCCTGCTGTATGTTACAATTGCATAATTACTATGTAGGAAGAAACCCTTGATAAAAGCGTCTGGAAAAGTGGCCAGTAATTAGGCTAAATGTAAATTGTATTCATGGTTAAGTAGTGTGTCAGTCATAGACAATACTTCACAGAATAACTTCAGAGGAGTCAAGGGTCAATGTATTTGTTGGAATGTATGAATGAAATACCTCACATAAGAATAAGCAGACGCCAAACCCCAGAAAATAGCACACAGCTGAAAAATACAATACACCTCATGCCTGCTGGGTTGCTAACAGGTGGTAACTGGCAAATGGCTCAGACAGACAGTTCAAAACACACTCACATGTGAAGTCAAGCTGAGCTAATTGGTCCTAGTTACTCTAAATAAATAACTAGTCTGTTTCATGCTCCCTGCAAACCTTGACCCCGCTGTGTGTCAGTTAACCACATGGCTCACTTTCGCAATATCAGCTGTTAACAATATGACACTGTACAATATATAAAACTTGTCCCAATAAACGGATGTGTGTGTGTGTGTGTGTGTTTCCAGGGTGACATTGCTCAAGCGCTGGGTGTGTGTCACCGGGTTCACATGGTAAACAGGTTGGTGTCTTGGGCAGAGGTCATAGATGCGCGCTCGTGCTCCAACGTGCATGTGTCCGACTCCACCTTGGGGGGTGTGCCCACCCGGGTGTTCCAGCCAACAGGAGGGGCGAAACTGAAAAGAGGCGTGGTCTATTTCCATGGCGGGGGGTGGGCTTTCGGCAGCGGCCGTGAGTATTAGTCCAATTTTGAAAAATGTGGAAAATTGGCATATAGTTCCCTGTTATTAGAGCTGTAATTCCCAACAGAGCTTTTCATAGCTTTTCCCTTACCTAGGGGAGTACAGTGAGATCACCATACAGCAAATGTGTACATGCTTTACAGGGATGCGATCCTACGACCTCCTGTGTCGGAAGATGGCATTGGAGCTGGATGCTGTGATCATGTCTGTCGAGTAAGTAGGTTTCATTCCCTTCGGGGCATAGAGCAAGGCGACCAAAAAGCCAGGGTTAGGGGTTCAAATCCCTTCATAACTCATAAGTGAGTAGAACAAGGCACTAAGTGCGAGGGTTAGGGGTTAAATTCCCTGTGGCGCTCCGTAGTTGGAGCAAGGCTTTCACAATGTCAGGGATTATAGGTTCAAATCCCTCCATATCTTAGTGCGTAGAGCAAGGCACCAACAGTGCCAGCGTTAGGGGTTTGGTTTCCTGTGGAGCTTAATATGTGTCTCATACTATTTGTAGCCTAACTAACTTGTTAAAATAACTTACTCCTCACATTACTCGTCAATCTCGTCGCTATAGTTACCGCCTATCTCCGGAGGCGGTGTTTCCTGACCAGTATTACGATGCGCTGGCGGCGGTGCGGGCCTTCCTCTCCAGCCAGGTGCTACAGCGCTACAGCATGGACCCAGACCGGCTGTGCGTCTCTGGGGACAGCTCCGGAGGAAACCTGGCGGCAGCCATCGCTCAGGAGGTGCTCTGATTTGACACCTAATGACACACATAACATACGAGCTACATATGAACACAGTTACTGATAATAGTAACGTAGACACATCACTGGCACAACAGCATGTGAATATAATAAATGATATTATTAGGCTATTCTATATCTATTATGTGTCTCGCCTCCTCAGATGGCATCAAACCACACTCTGTCAGTCAGGTTTAAGGCCCAGGCCTTGATCTACCCGGTCCTCCAGGCTCTGGACTTCTACACTCCCTCCTACCAGCAGAACCAGGCTGTGCCCATCCTGTACCGGCCCGTCATGGCCCGCTTCTGGCTGCAGTACCTGGGCGCCAACGACTCACTGGAGCCCCTGCTGCTTTCCAACAACCACAGTTCTCTGGACCAGCCCGCTATCAGCCCCCACACCCGCTCTAAGCTGGACTGGACTGCCTTGCTCCCTGCGGAACGCAGGAAGCACTTCAGGCCCGTCGTCAAGGCGACAGGGTCACAGGGGGTGGTCGCCGAGGTGCCGGGGCTGCTGGACGTGCGCGCGGCGCCGCTGCTGGCGGAGCAGGGGGTTCTGGGTAGGACGCCCAGGGCGTACGTGATGACTTGCGAGTTCGACGTCCTGAGAGACGATGGGCTGATGTACGCCAGGCGCCTGCGGGACGCGGGCGTGGCGGTGACCGTCGACCACTACGAGGACGGTTTCCACGGTTGCATGGCGTTCGCCTTCCTGCCCGTGCGGTCGAGTGTGGGACTGAGAAGTCTGGAGAGCTACATCCGCTGGCTGGACCTCAACCTCTAGACTCCAGATGGACCCAAAACACCACAGAACCTCAAGCAGAACCTGCAGAATGTACGGAAACGGTTTCTAAAGGGGTCCAGAGATCAGTTGGCACCGAGTCTCTAGGGTCACACAGAGAACACCTTGGAGCCATTGAAACACAGTCCATATGTTGGCAGCACGGATCGAGGCAGTCCTGTCACACCAACATTCGATAACGGGCAAAATGTGAACCACTTATGTTCCACAGCTGTTCAGCGCTCCAAACACCCCATTCAGCGTCGGTTGCAATGTGATTATATCATTCTGTGATGAGATGAATTCACATCTTTCTTATTTTCTTTGTAATTCAAATTCTATTTTCAATCCTCATCCTTCCCAGATCATTAAGCTATCATAGTGCGAGGTTATTATTACCATAATAGTGTTCTCTTTTGACTTCAGTTATGATTATAAATAATACACATAATAGATACTGAAGGTAAAATCACTGTGTAGATCACAGATGATGAATGATGATGATGGTGATACAAATTCTGGTTGAAAGTTGAAACAAGCATGTCCCTGTTTAAGTGTCTTTGAGCAAGACAGCTAACCCCCAGCCAAACCCAAAATATAATCCGCTCCAGATCTGAGCATTAGGAAAGGGCTGAGAATGGAAGTGAAAAGATTTAAACAGACATTTTAAAACATAATGAGCCATAATGTGCAATTTACAACAAATGTAGAATCAATCATCATGAAATCCACCATTAAAACGAACACAATGACAATAATACATATGCCAAAATTCCATTTAAACTCTAATAGAGAGCAGACACAAAGTCAAATGAATAAGTAAGTCATAGCTACGCACCTTGAAATGCATGGCAAAATCAAGAAAGCACTGAGCATTTCTTGCTCAGAACCAAAGCATGGTTAATATTATGCAATAATATTATGCAATAACTATGCATTCAATACAGTGTTTCATGATTGGAAATCTTACCACCTGGCATCTGTACAGAAGTACAGGAACATTTCGTAATGTAACAGGCACTCATTACCCATATGTCACGCGAGAAGATGTGAAGCTATTATTCCTTTATAATGCACTGAGAGACTGAACTAGTCTGCAAGTGAGCGCGCACACACACACACACACACACACACACACACACAATAACAACTGCAAGACTACACACACACACACACACCAACAAACACACAACAGCCACTGTGTAACCTTGTGTGTAAGGTGAGCACGCCAGCCGTTGCAACTGTGTATACTCGCTGGGTTGTGCAATACTGTACATTTGACATGATCAGCATCACAGAGAACCAGACACGGACGTTCTCAAACACCCCTATCCCAAAACCACCACTGTACACGGTAGGATCACTGATGATGATGATAGCTGGGAAGTTTGCTGCGCTGCTTGAGAGAGCCAAACATTACGTACAGAGCCAAGAGTATTAAATATCTGCCTAAGAGCTTCACAGTGGGCCCCATCTCAGCACTCTCTTCTGCCAGATCTGTTAACACCATAATCTACCTTCAACAGCACAGCAATGTTTATTTTATGTAATACAGTCTATCTCCATAATCACTAAATGGCTGTAAAGACATTTTTAATTTTTGTTGTTTTTTTATTCCATATAGGGGGTCCCTGTTGTATAGGAGCTGGAGGGGGGGTAGGTTCCCCTACACATTTACTGGCCCTCAATTGGAGCTGACAGGCACAAGCAAACAGTGTCTCCCGCAGATTTGTTTGGCTTCCATGTGCCAAAGTTATGGATCCCACTAACATAAGGTGTTCCTTATAAAGAAGATATTACATTAAGATTAAGCCTATAATAAACTATATGTCAAGCCTAATTGAGGGTTCATAAATGGATTATGTCACATATGACGGTTATGTGACCTTTTTGAATGACGTCTTCATAGCTTAATTTGTTACTTTAATTGGACACTGTGCTTTGTGTATTGTTGTGGTAAATGACACTGGACCTATGAGTTAGTTGTATACACACAGAGTATATGACACGAGTATGTTGGTATGTGTGTGTATGTGGTTTTATTTGTGACAGGTAGGTCAAAAAGGGTTATGGTAGACACAAATAGTAGTAGTTGTATAGTAAGTCATATCAACCACACAATCTCATTTGTCTTGGTTTAGAATGAGTGGGTTTAAAATATTTCCTTGTACAATTTAAAGCATGATATGTTAACAATTTAATTTTGTATAATTTTTGAGAAAAAGGTTGTATTAACACATCATAGGCTTAACACTTCCACTGGTATTTACTTGAGAAAATATATTACTTATAATGACCTGAGTTATAATTTAAAACATTGTGTGTGTGTATTATTTTTGGACATAAATAATATTTTTTTAACGGTATATGTGGGTATATATCTTATCAAGATACATAATCAAGATAAAAGTTGTACACCACACCTTGTATGAAAATGTTTTAAAACAACCTATTTACTTGATTTAACCTTCAAGTAACCAATTTGCAAGAGGAAGGGTTTGTATGAGACACTTTTCACCATTGCACATAACGTCGGTGTGCAGTACTCGTTACTGCCAGCAGATGGTATGAATTTCTCTCGGATTGCTTTCATTAAACCCAGATTGCAATAGGCGTAGGTCTACTCTTATTTTCGGAACTCTGGATAATATTTATGATTGGCGATATATCCGTTATCATATGAATCAATCAATATGCCTTTTCCTCCATTTCTTCTAATTTCAGTCGCAAAATTTTATGACCCGTAGTCAAACGTTATCGTTTTGATGTGATGGATTTATAGTTTCGTATGTTTTTCATACCATATGATGCCCGGTAGTACTCTTGTGATCAGACGTGGGTAGCATATTTTTGAATAATGGCTGTGCGGAAAGTTAGATGGCTTAGATGTGTGTAGAGATCTTTTCCAACCTCGTCTATCATCCCACTAAACGACGTAGTTTCTGAAGCCCGGAGGCTCCGTGTGTCCTCAGCATGGGACTGGAAGCCTGGATGAAACCTGTCTTTCTCTTCTCTTTTCCACCCGTCTCATTCCAATTTCTTTCCCTGTTTTTTTCTGAATCTCTCCAGCTCACGTCGAGGCTGTATTTCCACAAGTGGGGTTTTACAGTTTTAAGTCGGATTTTCTGTGTTGTTTATAGGCCTACGTTGTGTGAACTGGTTATAAAACTGGCTTCTTCCTCTTCAAGTTAAAGCTTGCAGAGAAAACAAGAATAGATTCCATCAAACCTGACTTATACATACCGTTGGGTCACATGACCATCAACCAGAGACAGGAGGATCAGCAGCAACATGCTTTTGGACACCTGTGTGTGTGTGTGTGTGTGTGTGTGTGTGTGTATGCCATAACAATCCTCTGCCTGCAGCATATTATGTGCACATAGGCCTACACAAATATTTTATGTGTACATACACAGTTTACCCCTACAGAACATGTGTGTGTGCATGTGTATTTATATGCACTGTGTGTGTATGATGTGAGGCACTTGTGGAGTGTTGCAGGCCTGGTCTTTATCTCCACCACCACATACACACATATTGATTGGGTGATAAACTGCATGTGGTTGGCAGAAATAAACACAAACAAAAACTAGAGGGCAGTAGGCGGGGGGCCAAACAAATACCTACAAGCTTAACAATAAGCTAGAACATTTCTCAAAGATCCAGATCACCAAAGCAATTTAAACTTTTATCAAAATGTTCATTGAAAACCTTCCGATATCTAGATACAACAAACTGTGTTTTTCACAGAGAATCTCCCAAAGAACTGGAACCTGAACAAGATCAGCCTGTGGCTAACCTTTACTCCAAATTTCATGGGTATCCATTTAGAAACTTCTGACATACAAAAAAACACAACCCTTTTCCGGGTGTAACCATATTGCAGCCGTACACTGTAGCTGGATGTGGACCTGACCAGACACCAGGTAAGGGTATAGCACATATCTACCGTGGCTGTCCAATGAACATCATGCATCTCCTACAGGCCAGCAATGGGTATCACAATGGGTTTTAAAATGTTCTTAAAGTAATATTGAACTTTTGTTAAACCTTTGAATCTGGTGCTTCCTTACCTCAATATGAAGTCGGACTGCAATATAATCCAGGAATGGAAACTATCAATTACAATAAGGTCATTTAGCAGACACTTTCATCCAAAGCGACTTACATGCTGCTAATACATGGAGCAGGTAGGGAGTAAGCATCTTGCTCAAGGATGCTTACAGGTAGGCCACCTCTGGGGCTCAAAAGCACGACCTTCTGGCTGGGAGTCCGACACCTAGACCACTAGACTATCCTGCCCACCTATCAGATGCTTTCATTGGTCATTCCCTTTTATTATTTAAAAAGTTGCCACCGCCAAACAATATATATTGTGTATTTATTTCTTTATTATATTTTAGTTCTGACCAAGTAATTTCATTGGACAAGAGGCATTCCATGAGTGCACTGGGAATTTTAACTATACAGGTCATTAATAACCGTTAATTACATTAACGATCGGTATCTATCTTAGATTGTAACAAACTTGGCACTGCAAAGATGAACATATTTCCACCAATAACATTTGAGCTAAATTATGAATCATCGCCAGGAGGGGACGAAGGGGGAGGAAAGTAACTGGCCTGCAGTAAAGTAGCAAGCTAATGTGCAGGAAACTGTTTATGTGTTGCTTGGCAACAGTCCAGTCCCAGTCCAGTTGCGAACTATTTGTGTTGGTGGAGCCAAATAAATGATTAAATAAACAAACAAATCATAATCTGCTGTCACCTATTACTGTTAACTAATAAATGTTATCTTCGGCCTCGCACCTACGACCGAATCACAGCTGTGCTGATATTCAGCATAACAGCACTCCTTCCTGTGTGATAAATAAATAAATAAATATATATATAACACACATTAACAAGGAATAATGCAAATCACACCTGACAGCAGTGACCCATACTGTAGTGTGTGTGTGTGTGTCTATGTTTGTGTGTGTGTAGGCGGTTGTGCGCTCCAGTGACCCTGAGGAGACGTGACCCCCGCCCCCAGGGCTACATGTTTATCACGCGTCACCCAGACATTTCTGAAGAAAAACACGACAGGGAGAGCGAGGGCTAGACAGCCAGGGCCTGGGAACCACGGAAAGACAGAGAGGGAGAGAGAGAGAGAGAGAGAGAGAGGCTTATCTAACTGAAGGTCATATTGTTTCCCTCTTCCTGGTGAGAGAGGGAGAGAGGGGAGAGGGAGAGAGAGAGAGGGCTGAGGAGGACAGAGAATGATTGGTATGGAGTTTTTTTTACTGCGGAGGAGTGAAACCATTTTCTGGGGCCCAAGGACACATCATATCAGGACACACACACACACGCGCACACACACACACACACACACACACACACACACACACACTGTCTTACATAAACATTACCACATACACACATGTCATACTGATACATAGGCTGAAAATCATACACACACACACACACTCAGTCACAACCAATATCCCCCTCCCTACATTTTAGTAATTGTATCTGTGGGGAGGTGTGTGTGTGTGTGTGTGTGTGTGCACATTTTAGTGAGTGGTAGATGTTTGTCTGTTCCGGTATTGGCTCATTATGTTGGGTTTATAATAATATAATATATATAATATATATATATATATATAATAATATAATATATAATTACAAATCGTTTTACTGATGTTTTTCATCATGAACAGCTCAACTGGCAATTGGCTTAATGAAAGCATTCACGTCTGCCAACGTATGGGCCAGGGCACCTTCTGATTCATACAGCTTGCTGATAGTAAAGTAGGCCATGTACACATGCGCACAGTACATGAACAATTCTGGTAGAAAGCCCCCACCTAAACCCAACCGACTCACGTTCCCTTTCCGTAAGAGCCACAAGGGGGCAGCAGACTTGTTTAAAAGACTCGACAAAGTAAGATCGGATTGAACTGCAGGTGTGTCACTTTTGGAAGTCAACATTTTTTTTTTACCTCCAAAATAGCGGTGTATATACTGTCGTTATGGGAACAGTGACGTAGGTCGAAACGCCTCAGTCAGTCCCAAAGACTATTTTCAAAGATTTATTTTATTATTTTATATTTATAGATATATCTTTGAGTTGCCCTTTTTATGACAATTGACATTTATTAGTTAGAACTGTTCCCTGCCAGCTGCGAGCATTTGCCAGTAAGCGAAAGACAGTTGGGGGACATTACCGAGGGTACAAGAGAGATAAAGTAGGCTACACTCGACTCACCTTGAGTGTAGATAGGCCTACTACGCCACTCGGGGAATTTTACCCAGAAAACTGTTCGCATCTAGTTCCTCTTCACACAAAGGATCATAATATCGGTCCTGCTGCTGGGTCCGATGCACTTCTTCGGCACCGTCCATCCAAATGAGCCCTCTACATAATGCGACGTCTAATCTATTAAGGCCTACAGCACCATCTAGTGAACAGGCTGAGATACAACAAGTAAGCGTAAAATATATTAACAAAAATATATTATACAA
>JAODLI010075189.1:0-12458 GCA_027575585.1 Percopsis omiscomaycus
TGTTCTGGGTGATGAAGAGGAGCCAGAGGAGAGTAATCTTCCTCCCAACCCAAACAGGAGCAACACCTCTCTGTTGTCCTGTCCCATTAGGAGGAGTATAAACACACACACACACACACCTCAGAGTGTGTGTGTGTGTGTGTGTGGCAACACGTACAGGGCTTCCGTGGACATTTACACCCATTGTCTTTCATTTGCTCAAGTCTAATGTTTTCTCTACTCCCCTTCCTCTTTAATACATTAATAAATTCCATCGGCAACATTCTGTTAGGTGAAGCTTTACATTAGAAGTGAAAAAAACGGCAGAGCATGTGTCACTTCCAGTAAGCTTGAGCTGTTGTTTGTATCAAGCATGTGTGCCCCTAGGGGTACTGGGAGGTACTACAAGGGGGTACATGACAGTTTTGTAAAAATAGTAGTAGCCTACATATCAACTTCTATTTACGCCTGTAAATAGACAATGAAGAAATTGAAATTCAGAGCCATTAAAAATCATTTACTTATATTATTGTGTTATTTTGCAGGTTTGAAGCAAACATTAACAGTCGATGCTCCTTTTATACGATCACATCCTACATTTGTGTTTTTCTCTTCTGTAACTTGATTGAAAACATGTTTTAGTCCAATAAAGACATACTTGGGCTTGGAAAATAATCAAACAAGGGGCTACAGAAGCAATGTTTAAACAAAAGAACGTGTGGATTACTGAGGGAAGAACCGCTACAGTGAGGTTGTTTACAGACACCTACCGGTCTGTCTGTTGGCTGGTCTGTTAGGCGACTGGGGGTCCGGCACAATCTGGGGGATGAAGCAACGCTGTCCGCATCGCTAAGAAACAACTACACACACACACACACACAGGAGTTGTTAGCCTCAATGTACAGTAGGAGACTATCTTCTCTGCTGACAAGGAAAAATACTAAATGAACACGTCACACAACTCCTCCTCGTCAACCCTGCTTTCTTCCTCACCTCCTCTGTCGTCTCCTCCTCCTCATCATCAGGACAGTACTCTTCGTCTGACGAGTCCTCATCTTCCTCCAGCTCCATGTCCACAAACTGGGGAGGCTGACACACACACACACACACACACGTGACAATACTGTATATAAACATATCATATATATTTGTTTTTGTTTTTTTTTGGGGGGGGGGTTAACAGACCTTGGCTGCAGCCCCCGTCTCAGACGACACGTTTCCATCGTCTGCCTGCTTCCAGACAGGAAAGTTAAATCAAAACACATCTCAATGATTCCATGTCTGCTTTAATGTATAGTGGAATAAGCCTTTAAGCCTTACCTTCCCCTGTTCAACCACCTGTCTGAGTCTGGAGCGAGTCATCTTAGGTTCCTGAGGGCCGCACACACACACACACACACACACACACACCAGGGTTAACAAAGCAATTGAGAGTCACGTGGGATCCATATAGGCTTTATAAATGTATTCATCTAAAGGTAAATAGTTTTCCTCAAAAAGGAGCAAACACTTAAAAGCTCTAAATATTCACATGTTCAGGACCCATGTTCACATAAAGTTCCCTTAAAGCAGAATTGAGGAATTCAGACCTCATTCGTTTCTGGCAACATTTGGTAAAGATGACCGCGTGTCGACACTCACAAACATGGGCAGGTCCTGAGTCTCCATGATGGCCTCCTTCATCATGGCCACAACATGCTCGTTAGTCACCACTTCCTGAAAAACAAATCGTATATCTATAAAAGATTTTTGCATGAAAATATAATCATGAGCTAAATATACTGTAGACGTAGGCTACACAATGTAATATGCGAATAAAAATCCTATCTCTGTTTAGACTGGATCCATAAAATCCCTGCTTTACCAGAGCTGATAATTTGCTTTTGCGAATGGGCTTTTTTTTTAAATAACAGAATTGATTTACTTTCAGCAAACAAGGTGTTGCTACATTGCAAATAAGTCAAATATCGTCTGCGGGGACTTTAAGGGAACATGTGGTACATGCCGACAAAAGAGAAATTCCAGATTCGGGAACAGGACGTGGATCATGACTCACGTGGAGAATGGCACGGACGTTCCTGGACGTCAGATTGTGCTGCTTGGACTTCCTGTCCAGATCCAGGTCCAGCTGTCCAAACTCCTCGTCGCTGGACTCCGGACTACTGCTGCTGGACAGGGGGGACGTGGGGGACAGGCTAGAGCCCTGCGGCCTTCTGGGAGCCGTGACGACCCCATCTGTTTATAGGACAGAAAGGCCGGGGAGCGTCAAGCAATGTCAGACGACTGAGTTGTAATCGTCTAATAATAATGGAGGTCGAGTTCTTAAGAGGGGATCGTTTCCCACCAGAGTTATCGGAGGGCAGATTCTCCTGCAGCCTGTATCCAGCGTCTTCTCCGTGGCTGGATGTCTTTCTGTCCAGCATGGAGACGTAAACCATCTTGTCCCAAGTCATACCTAGAGGAAGGGGAATAAGTTTGACCTCCACTTATCACACCACTGCTTTCAGAACGGGAGAGCGGAGCAGTTTGAAGGGTACTACGTGTGTGTGTGTGTGTGTGTGTGTAGCAGTGACACATAAAATAATCGAATTGAAATATTTAAAATATTTTTGCACTCACACATTTCAAGTTTTACATTAGCCAAGTTATGCATTAAACTATGCAACCAGCTGTCAAGGTATATCAAGATACTTGGTTCTGTGTGTATGTTGTTAGTGTATAACGGTTGTTTTGAAAGCGTTTATTGAATTTATTTTTCCATTTACCTGTTTTGAATCAGACGTACAAACGTCTGCAATAACAATTCCACACCAGCTAGGCCGTACATAATGCAGCTTGGGTTGGTTAGATAACTACTTATTTGGTCTTCATCTGGTCTGTATCCAGTGAGATTTCCAATGAAAGATCAACAGTGTTGATGAGCAGCTGTGTCATACTACAGAACACCTCAGGTTTTCACACTGGTATTAGATTCACTGAACTTGCGCCCCGAAGATCAGACCATCTTCAGGACACCAAAGTAATGCTACTAACATGTTACCAGCACTATACGTTAGCCACTCCATTTAGGGTTGATTTTACGTTTACTATTAACCAAAACAGCGCAGTAAACAGCGCATAATGCTATTATGTAAACATTACTAAACGTCATTAGCTATTGAACTGGTGGAGTTTATATTACTATTTTTACAAGCGCAAATGATGTTTGCTAATCGGCTACTGGCTAGCCTGTTTACTGAGGCTGTATATATCTTTATCATCGTTTATCTTGTTATTCATTACCACACCAATATTTTCAGATATATAGCACTTAATTTCGTAGTTGTATTCGGTTATAACAGATTATTAACAGATAATTTAGTGACTTACCATCACACTGACTCCCGTAGCTAAATTATTAGAAGAGCTGAAAACAAAACCTCTAGTAGCTGCATCAAGAGAGCGGAAACTGTACTTTCGAAATAAAGGCTCACCTAATCTATAAATACCGGTGGACTATTTACTGGGTAGGCTACTGAACAAAAATAAAGTGAGAAACGGTACCACAACTATGGGCATAAAACTATGGGCCTTTTAAAAAAGAATTGTGTTCTATATTGGGAATGTTTTTTTGTGTCATCTTACAAGTTCGCAAAATCCCATCTACACCGAAACTGCATTCTCTATTCGATATCAATTATCAAACCAACATTTTGACATTTTGAGACTGTATTGATATAAAAGTTATTAATCTGCGCATGTTTATTTAGATTTCTCAACAAATGCCAGTAAATTCAACTTTTCGTGCACATCCAATTTTGAAATATACACAAGTGCTTTTCCGGTTCAGGGGTAGTTTGACGCCACTTTCAAACTGCAGGGCGCGCTTCTGTATGGTTTCGTCAAGTGTGAAGGATAGTGAACTCTTATTATAATTCCATAAGCAAACTTAGAATAATAAAAATATTCCCAACCCAACAGAGCTGCATCACACTCTTTACATAACCGTTTGTCAACACACTTTTATTCTGAAGTCTGACTGAAATCCTCTTAGTAGATTAGTAAGGGAAGTGTTGGTGTATTGCTTGTTGGTAAATAGAGGCCATTCAAAGGAAATGTGTTTATCTACATACATGTAAAGCGGTCCTGTCCGGGTAATGCCATTCTGTCAGAATGTCCGATGCAGATTTCGAGGAGGAAGAAGATGAAGATAAAGATGACGGAACTGACAGAAGAGGCAACTATATGGCTTCTTTTAGAAAGTGTATCGCCGCTAGAATTGCAGGTGAGTTCTTTAGAACAGAATGGATTTAAGCTAATTGTTCATTTAAAAATGGAAGGCTGCAAATACAAAGCATTCGGTTTTTTATTGAACCTCACATTTTGTAATAATAAAGATTTAAATGTCTCAATTTAATGTCCTCAAAGTTTATTGTAAAGTAAAAGCATTGATACTGGACAAGATCATGTTGGCGTTGACAATTGCATGATTGTACCAATATGAAATCAACAAAGTTTAAATCAGTCGTAATCGTACAGTGTATTGCCACTTGAAAAAAACGGATCCGCATCACGTTAATAACTTTTAAAAAAGTGTATCGTTATAACAATATATTTTTTACGTTAATATATTTCGTTAGTATATATTAACTAACTAAGGAGCGAATAATACACTTTCGAGTAATGTTGTGCTAATGCATAGGTGAAGTAGGCTAACCTTGTTACATGATGCTGTTGACAAATTTATTAATTGTAAGTTGCTTTGGATAAAAGCGTCTGCTAAATACTGAAAATGTAAATATTTTCACGTTATATCGTGAAAAGTTTCATGTTATTTCAAATAAGATATTTTCACGTTATAACTTGATAAGATATTTTCACATAACGTGATCTTATCTTGATATAACGTGAATATACAATGTCCCGTTATAACGTGATATTTTCACACTATAAAGTGCAAATCTTGTTTGAATGAGGAAAGGTGTGCTGAGGAGGGGTGAGATAGGCTATGGCCCATTTACGAGATTCGATTAAGTTTTACTTCATGCTTGGGTTAAGACCGTAGACCGTATAAATAAAGGTTAAGACATGGCGAGGTTCTGCAGTTACTGAGCACGGTGGAGGACATTGTAATAAGTAGGCCTAGATGCGTACACTGACAAAGGATTTTAAAATGCATGCGGCTTTACAGAAGAAAGAATGAGTCCGACCCCCTGGAGGTTGTATCATTTCTGATTGATCAGCTGCAGAGGCACGCATCCGAAGTCTCGTCAAAATCGATACTAGGCTACTACATTTTACGATAACGTTGAGCCGTGCACAAGAGGGCAGCAAAATACCGGTCGCATATTGGTGACGTATTTGATAACTCGTCATATTCGGCGACTACATATTATTGTAGTTTATTTACAGTGACAACAATTATTAATCTACATAGGGACAGTCATAAAATTCGTGCGCTGTGTGTTATTCGACGGACATTATATTTGATCCTCATTTGTTAAAGGGAACACTGTTTTAATGTCATCTAATAAGCGACTAACCGGTCTGTTAGCCTAGCTTAGCGGCTAGCTTCTTGCTCAACTTCAGTAATGGGAAGAGGAAGATCCACATTTGTTTTTGTGTTAATCGACAGCTACTGCCATAGTCTAACGTTGGTCAAACAGATTTATTCAGGCACTGGGACTGCTTAAGAGGACTGGAGATGCTTAACATTCCCAGCCAATCCTTCCCGGCGCCGGGTTCCCAGCAGCGGATCGCTCCGGCCGGCCAGTCCGGCAGGAACAAGGTGGGTTCATTGAAGAGGAACCGATGATTTACGTGATCAAACGAGAGCTGTGTTTACTGCTATAACCTGAAAATAAACAATATGAAATTTTGGAAGGGAAAATTTCACTTACTTATTGTGAACCATTTTCATATGCTACTACTTTAGTGCTCAGTTGAATTTATTATTGTTTTTTTATTCTTATCTACTTAATATGAAGTAGAAAAGTAAACTGAAAGCTGGTAAATGGGGCCTGCAACAATAATCTCCTTGGTATATTGTCTGATTTGGACTTCTATGAATGCATTGGTTGACTTGTGGCACAAAAATAACATATTTCCTGTTCAGTGAAGATCCAGTGGCGTTACTGTGGAGTTACTTTGGAATAAAAACGTCCACACTCTTACCCCCTTCACGACACGTGACTGCAAGGTACAATGTCATGTTGTCTATGGATCTAAATGTTTCAACCTTGCCGTACCCCATTAGGTGGCATTAAAGCCAGGCCACAGTTTGATGGACTGGATCCGTTTTTCCAAGAGCGGTCGAGACCTGACTGGGCTGAGAGGACGTCTCATCGACGTCACAGAGGACGAACTCCAAAAACACAGCAGCCGGTCTGACTGCTGGACCTGCATACGAGGTGAGACCATTCTGGCAGTGACCAGACAATTCACGTTGCCTGGCTCATAAGTGTTGTGCACCTGCGGTTCAGGTTCACAAATGCTGACACTGGTCTTAAGAGTCTTGCTGGTCTGTTAGGGTTATGTATTTGGTAACAGTTATTGTATCAGTTATCAATATGTACATTTAGATTCCTTCATCGATTAAAGCTGGAGTGTGTACGAATTTGGATAAGTCGATAGCTATAACGTTGTTCCTCAGCCATAAGATTCTTTGGGGACATCATGCAGTAGTTACCGTGACGCCCCAGCTGTGCTATGCGATGGTGGTGTTTGTGACCTGAGGTGTGCCAACCACATGTAACCGGTCCAGTCCCACGCCGGACTCGGACCCGGATCCCCGGCGTGGGAGGCGGACGCGTTAGCAAGGGAGGCTAAAACCCAACGGGCTCTAGCGTCTGTCACTAACACGTCTGTTAAGGTGTCTGGGAGTGGGGTTTACTCGGCACAGCGCAGCACCTTGCTGTACCGCTGGCCTCCGTTACACTCACTTCCACCGCTCGTCCTCCAGGCATGGTTTACAACATCACGCCCTACATGGACTACCACCCTGGAGGAGAGGAGGAGCTGATGAAGGCTGCAGGGATCGACGGCACTGACCTGTTCGACCAGGTAAGGGACCCGCTCTGCGAACGCTCCCAGGAATCCAGCTCCAAATGGAGCAGATTCATTCCATGAGTCTCCATGACCAAAAAAACCTCGACCTCCATAGCAAAGTAAATATAACTTAGAAGATTTGACATTAGATAATAATAATAATAATAATAATAATGTTCAACAAATACTCACCGTGGCCTGGATAATCCATCCCTCACTCTATAAAATGGTGAAAGGTAAAAAGAGATTATATAAATGATTAATTTAAGCATGGCCTTGGTTTAGGCCGTATTGGTGGGTGCTCCTGCAGTACTCATGATCACATTATGTGTTTCCGCACAGGTTCATCGCTGGGTGAACTATGAGTCCATGTTGAAAGAGTGTCTTGTGGGCAGACTGGCTACCAAGGCCAGCGCCACTTTTAAAGGTGTAGACACGCACACATGCATATCTCCCTTATTATTGATAGCCATTCATTTAAATCCTCAAATAAATCTCTTTCAAAAGAATGTTTACACTGCTTTGTGATTTTTACAGTCCTACCTCTAAAAGACATCAAGTTGAACGGTAAGCTGCCTTCATGTACACACACCGGCACTGCTGATGAATCAGGTTTATCAGTGTAACGCCTAGATAAAACTAAATAAGACTGGATCTGATCTCTCCATGTCTCCATGGGTGAGTCCTCCTGGTGAAGAGTTAGTCCACAATAAACACCACATGCGCTCTCGGTCTGCATCCCTGAGCAAGATCTGTAACCCCTAAATGCTCCTTAATACTTGTAATTGTACTCACTGTAAGCTGGATAATAGCTTCTGCTAAATTAGCTAATTGTAATTGTGGAAGATCGGTATGATTATGTGATTTTTCATAGAGTTTTGTAGCCTTCCGTTTTGGGCAGGGTATTTCCATGTGTAGTGTATACATGCATAATAATAATAAGCAGAACTAGCGATGTGTTTCCAATCATCATTATGAAACCGCTCAATATTACCACATGCATTGCCCCAGTTACATCACGTGCACTTCCCTTAACTTGTGCACGTTCCTCAGTGTTTTTTTGCTATACCCATTGTGAAGTGATCTCCAGCTCTATTGACCCCTGGGTGTTGTGTGGTCTTATCAGGTTTGACTGCCCCGCCTCCTCCGCCTGGCCCCGCCTCCTTCCCCCCTGGTCCAGCGCAGCTCCCGGTGGCTCCGCCCCCCGATAGGGATGCAAGGCCTCGGTAAACGCGCCCACGCACACCCAACAGCTATCACTAGTCAGCAGGTTGGTACGCGATGGTTAACTCCCGTCTGCCTCCCGTTGCTGCAGGTACGACTGGTTCCAAACGGACGTGGCCGTTAATGTTGTCGTTTACGCCAAGAGGAAGGTAAACCGCTGTCCTCACACATGCACCAGTTTTGCTCTAGCAGTGGTTAAACCAGAGATAACTGAAAGAAAATAGAATATGAAACCTCTTGACACCGACCTACCTCGGGGTCGAAGCGCGTTCCGCACGGCGTACATTTAGTCGTACGCACAGTCTACTGCCCATGTGCGACACTGAGGGTGCTCCGTGGGCCCATGTGGTATCAGCTCGTGAGACTGTGTGGTATCAGCATGGGTGGTACACTGTCATCTCTTCCCTCCTCAGATCCCCAGCTCTGGCTGTACCACCGTTGACCTGCAGGGGGGGGTGTTCCGACTGGAGCTTCTCCTGGGGAAAATGTCTTACCTGTTACATTTACGTCAGTTGACACTTCTTGTTACATATGACTTAGTTTCTTCAACCACATGGATGGAGCCTTGTGTTTATTCTTCTGTGCTTCCTCCCAGGACTGCCTGAGGAAGTGGAGGGCAGCATTACAGGTAAGAACAGTCATTAACCACAGCAGTGCCGTTCAGTGCTGGAGAGTGTTTATCGGTGATTGTGGTGCGCTGGTGTTTCCTGAGCAGTCCAGACAGCGCTTGCCGTGGGAAAGGTCCAGGTCTGCATACGCAAGCAGACGAAGGCCAAATGGACCAGTCTGGGCCAACCGCTGGAATCCCACAACACACTGCTGCGTCAGAAAGACAGAGGTAAAAATCCAAGATGGTTCCCGATGTCTTTTCACTCCAACCACGTCCCCTCCCCCCCCCCCCTCATCGTCTCTGTCCTGTCGCGATGTTTTCTCTGTCGAGTCATGAAGGTCAACCGTGTCTCCGCGCAGGTGTCTACTATCGGGACTGCGTGTTGGTTTCTAAAGCGGAGGTCAACCACAACACGCACGTGTTCCGACTCCAGCTGCCCCGCGGGACGCTCATGCACGTTCCCGTTGGGAAGCACGTCTACCTGAAAGCTCTAGTGCAAGGTACTGGTCCCAGCGGCGTGCTGACTAGCGTGGATTACACCAACAAGCCTGCTGGTGGATACAATCACACTTTGAATGCATAATACAACAATCATATATTTTTTTGGCTGTGATTCGGTCGTAGGTACGAGGACATGGTGCCGGAGATAATCACAAGCACCAACAAATTAACTGTTAACCAACAGTTAATTTGTTGGTTAACAGTAATGAGCGACAACAGGTTATGATTCGTTTGTTTATTTAATAATTTATGTGACTCGGCCAACACAAACGGTTCCGCAACTGGAACTGGTACTGGACTGTTGCCAAGCAACGCATAAGCATTTGCCTGCACACTAGCATGCTACTTTGTGTAGGTCTAGGCGTAACCGCAGGCCAGCCACTTTGTATCATGTACATTTATCTGTGTGTCTCCATTTATTGCTGTATGTCTCTTTGGTGGCGCGTGTGATTCTGGTGAGTTGACAGCTTGACCAGACAGTACCTTGCTCCATCGGTTAAACTCCATGAACGGCTAACCGGAGGCTGGTTGATGTAAAGATCCAATCTCCTCACCTCTCCTGACGACCATTCATCCTTTAACTCAATAACTCAATAACTGCCGAAAGTTGGTTACAGTCTGATAGATAACTCTCTTTAATGAACCCTTATTAGAACACCTGTAAAGCGGCGTGATACATGTATAGTTGTATAGTTCCACTCTGTATCAGCACTCATGGAATGCCTCTTTTCCAATCAAATGACTCTGTCGGAACTAACTGTATAAACAGGCACACATGGCATTGCTCAACAGCTCATATGTATGAACTGTCAACAACCTAGCTCCTTGTGGTTCATTAAAATGAGACACAGCCCTTATACTGGCTGGCACAGACGACCCGTTGTCCATTCGTGCCAATTTGGTGACTACTTTGTTTTGGTTGCTGATCTTGATACCTGGTGACGATGTGTGTGTGTGTGTGTGTGCGCGCGCGTGTGTGAGTAGACAGTGAGGTGGTGAAGCCATACACACCAGTGGATCAGAGCTTGATACCTCCTCCTGACGCCACACACACCTCAGAGCTGTTCCTCATGGTCAAGGTGTACGCCGACGGACTGCTAACACCCCACCTCGACAGCCTGCAGCCTGGTGAGACTGTGTGTGTGTGTGTGCGTGTGCGTGCACGCCCCCACTTCTCTCGCGCTCCCCTCATTTCTTCTTTGTTGGTTAGCAGATAATCAGCTCCAGAAGCACACAGTTAAACCAATACAGATAATGGTGGCTGTAATTAGGTTCTATCTTGAGAGTAATAATTACATTCCTACTCTTCCCCCTGCCAACATTACACGTGAAACTTATAATAATGTAATAATGACTTTACCCCACCTCCCCCTGTAGAACGAATCCCGTCCAAATAGGGCTTTATGCGTTTGTACACAGTCATCGCTGATGAAACCAGGGCAAAGCCCCTCTTTGTCTTAGTTTGAATTCATGCACAGTACATGTCAGTGGGGAACTGTGCAAGTGTTCATTCTGGAGGCGTGAAGTTTTACCCCCAGCAGCAGGACAGCTGCTATTAGGATTTGTTTTCATTCGGGCGACAAAAAAGCAATGTGGTACAGGTCTCTTGTGGTTGCCTAGGCAACCATCTATCTGTCAGCGGCCCCGATGGCCCCTTCAGTCTCCGCCCTCTCCGTGATGTCACACACCTCTACCTATTGGCAGCGGGCACCGGGTTCACGCCCATGGCACGACTGATCCGATGCGCCGTACAGGAGCTGGCCTCAATAAGGTGATTGTAAAGCACAATATTGTAATTGTACTGTGAATTCATTCATTCATCTCTGCAGGTTACAGGGACTGTAGAATACATTGGAATTGTTTTATCAATATGCCAAAATCGTATTCATTTTATTTGTTATCTTTTCGCTTTTAACACTTTGGTCACTGCCAATCATTTTTGTAAAAACGTCCATACTCTTAGCCCCTTCAAGGTATAATGTCATGTTTTCTATGGATCAAAATGTTTTCAAACCTGTTAAAACGTTTAAAGTGGGCTTTATAAACAGATTGACTTACTTACTTACTAAACAATGTTCTCAAAAACAGATATTTTTTAAAGCTTCTCAGTGTTGGACAGTCTTTTCTTGGATTTTTCTGTGAGACAACTGTTTGTTTTTGTGTGTATGATGGAGTCCTAGGCTCTCCCTTAATACGACTCCCGTTTGTGTTTACTTAGAACAATCAAGCTACTCTTTTTTAACCGGCAAGAGAGAGACATTCTGTGGCGCGCTGAACTGGACCAACTGGCCACTCGAGATGAAAGGTTGTGTGTGTGTGGGTGTTACCTTATACTGCATCGCATGGGGCCTTCCATGGTGTGTGTGGGTGTTACCTTATACTGCATCGCATGGGGCCTTCCATGGTGTGTGTGTGTGTGTTACCTTATACTGCATCGCATGGGGCCTTCCATGGTGTGTGTGTGTGTGAAAGCAGGAACGCATGCTATCAAATGTCACGTCTTTGTCCTGTTGAATGTGCGCTGAACGTCTTGGCTGCAGGTTCCTGGTGGAGTACGTCCTGACCGAACCGTGCGATAGGTGGACAGGCAGGAGGGGGCGAGTGGACGAGTCCACGCTGAGGGATTTTCTCCAACGGCCGGAAACTTCCAAATGCTTTGCGTGTGTGTGTGGTCCGACTGCCTTCACAGAGCTAACAGAACGGTTTGTTGTTTTCTTACAGTTGTAGATAAGTGTTGTTAACGACACCTACAAATAAGTGGTTTTACCTATTTAGGATGAAGGTTTTGGACAAAGTATGATACAATTCTACATCAGAAAACAAGTTAATAAAAAAAAATACAAAAATCTCATAGTCCCTGGAATTCAACTTGTGACCAGTTGTATGGTATCTTACCTGGTTCATAAATAAGACAAGACGGCAGAAAGCATCCCTTTTCACAAGAGATGTTTCAGCCCCGCATATGAATTATACCTGGTTCAATGCCAGCCGTGACTCAGCGTCTAAAAGAGGCTGTTCAGTCATTAGTGATTGTGTGCATTGATTGGTGTGTGTGTGTGTGTGTGTGTGTGTGTGTGTGTGTGTGTGTGTGTGTGTGTGTGTGTGTGTGTGTGTGTGT
>JAODLI010075190.1:0-30098 GCA_027575585.1 Percopsis omiscomaycus
GATGTGTTTTATATATATATATATATATATATATATATATATAGAGAGAGAGAGAGAGAGAGAGAGAGAGAGAGAGAGCAACACAAAATAAAGGTCGTCAGATAGGGCTTTTCTAACTTTAGTGCAGTGGTCGGGATGGATCTGCATTCAGGCCTGACAGGCAGGGGCTGTACTGGGGCATGTGATCTGATTAGGTTTTACATTATCACACAGAGAGACGGGCGTCCAGAATGAGAGGTGGCTTCTACTTTGGACTGCAGCTTCATGCTTTTGTCATTTTGTCATGTAATTTTCACATCAAACGGCACATAAGTTTACATGGGAATGGATAAGATGTACATGATAGATATACTGTATATGGCATAAACCTTGTTAACAGAGAATCCCCAATGTCACTGAGCTGCGACTATGGGGATGCCATGTCTGCTGTTCGCCTGGTATCAGTCACATCACAGTGATTCACTGTGTGATTCACTTTTGTGTGTCTGTGCAATGTGACACTAAGAGATTACAGCTCAGCCATTAGTTCCTGCCTGAAATTCCAAGAGGCAGGATCAATGGCAGCTGGTGGCAGTAGGAGGATCCATGGGGCATAATGTCACAAGATAATTTAACACAGTGAGGCGAGGAAAGACCCCCCCCCACACACACACACACACAATATGTCAAAGTGAGGCAATAAGGAGTGTACGGGAAACACTAATGAATGTGCCCACGCACTGATCGGTGAGGGAGAAGATTGGAGAAGCCCCCCTATCTGAATGTAAAGCACCAGCACTCACAGTATGGGAGCCTGCTAATTTAGTGATTTTAACTCATACTGTAGGTGCATTTGAGTAGCACAGTAGAGGAAAATACTGTATTATTATGGGACAAACTCAAGCTTGTGATGTGATGGTATCGTTTTTTTGTTGTTGCTTTGTGTGATACCATCCTGATCTTGTCAGTTCCAGTTTGATTTCGGCGTGAGTATCAGTATGGAACCCCTCAGTTTGTCGCCATCTAGGAGGACAGTCAGCGAATCAGTGTTCAGCGGAAGTTTTTCCTAAGATGACGACATAAACGTACGTCGGCTGATTGCCATTCCCGCCATTACAAGCTATTTACAATGACTTCACATGAGAATGTTAGTGTGGCAATCTGTTTTATCCGAATTTGTTTCTGATTTGCCTAGAGGAACACCTTACCTCACCTTCCAGGAACCTGGAAGGTGAGCTTCCAGAAAAGGGACCAACCCTAAATTGTGAGGAAGAATCAAGAGCCAATGTTAAAGGAGGCAAGGCAAATGGGGATGCCATGTCAGTCTGCGGCCTGCCAAAAGTCCACTAAACTGCCCCTGCAGAGAAGTAGAAGAATGGAAGAGGGGGCAGAATTTTAAGTACTTCTGGGAGAAATTGGACTGGAAAGAGAAGAAGTCTTTGGTGTAAGTGAGCAATGTAAAGTGACAGCAGACAAGAGCAGACGAATCCAGGAGGTCAGCATCCATTTTTTTGTAACCTTGTTGTGGATGGTAGAAGTTTGTCAACGCATACTCCTGTCAACCCTAGGCATAAAGCAGTGGTGCTTTTTGAAGTGGGTAGGAAGAAGAGGGAAAAGCCCTGGGAAGACTGAAAGAGGGTTAGGACAGAAGAGCAGGACTTCCTTAAAACATTCTTCCTGGACCTTCCAAATGTTCCATCTCACTACTGCAGGTCCACTTCATCAAAGATGTACCTGGAGCCTGTGTTCAAGTCCATCAGTCACCTCTACACACAGTAGAAGCACTCTTGTGCAGAACATGGCATCCAGCCTCTGTCCAGGCAAGTGTTCTCCAACATTTTTAAAATCTGTCTCTTTCTCCCAATGAAAGACCAGTGCTGCTGTGCGTTCAAGGCTGTATTCGTTTTGTAGTTTAGTTGTTTTAGTGGAATTCTTCTTAGTAAAGCTATCGCAATTTCTTTGATGGATCTAGGTCGTTCAGATACAGAGGTATTTCGTTTTAAATATAAATTTACTCACTAAGTAATTTTTCATGTTCCCTCAGTCACCAGAGCCCACGTTCTTCGCCTTTTTACACATTTACAAGGTAGCTTACTCTTTTCAGTGAAAGGAACAATATTATGACAATAGTTTTGCTCTTTGTGTTGCATTTAAAAAGATATTGACCCGCAAAGTTTGAGTGTCCAATATAAAACCGATTTATCAAGTTGAGTTTGTTATGGTGAAGACCTCTGATGTTTTCTAGCCGGAATGTCGACTTCAGCACACTCTCATTCCTTTATGTACGTGGACTGGCAAAGTAGTATGTTTCCTTGACTCAGATCAGTGGGAAAAAAAGATAATGCTTCACGAAATTTTGTTCTCTGTTGTGTTGCAGATGCAAATGGATACCATCAGAGACCTATCCAAAATTGCTTTGTCCGTGGGAGTGGAGAGGACCTGGCAAAACTCCTTCATTTTCTCACAGGTAAACTAGCAACTGCTGACCCCTGGGCATCACTGTCATCACACTCCTTTACAATTCTGTAAAGGGACTTATTTGTGGTAAATAAAATTACAAAAATATATATACACTGCTCAAAAAATTAAGGGAACGCCTCAATCATCTGTGAGTACAGGTCCTGCTAGAGGACATCAGGCCCTCATGCCACCCTCATGTAGTCTATTTCTGACACTTTGGTCAGAAACATGCACACAGTAGCTCGTTGGAGGTCATCTTGTAGGGCTCTGGCAGTGCTCCTCCTGTTTCTCCTCGCACAAAGGAGCAGATACTGCTCCTGCTGCTGTTGATGGTACGGTTGATGCCCTTCTTTGGCCCTGTCCAGTTCTCCTCGTGTAATGGGCTGCAAAACCGTTCCCTTTTGGGGGGTTGTCTTGCTTTTGCCTCTGATTTTTTATTTCCATGAGATGTAAGCCATAATCATCAAGATTAAAAAAGGCTTGAAATATTTCACTTCACGTGTAATGAATCTAGAATATATGAAAGTTTTATTAAATTAGAGAAAAAAACTTTTCTGCTTAGTAAATGGCAAGCTGATAGGAACTAGTTCTCCTTCCGCCTTTAACATTTCTGTCTTGCGCCTCTTCACAAATGCCATGGCAATGCCTGAATAGATGGGGCAAGGGACAGTCCAGCAGATGGCGGTAATGTAATTGTAAGTTGCTTTGGATAAAGGCGTCTGCTAAGTGACCTAATTGTAATTGTAATGCAACACTTCATGGATGCCAATGGCTAATGATCGGTCACCTGACGTAATTACAAGTAATTACACCAGAGAGGCAGACTGACAGCAACTATGTAACTATTACCATAACTACTATAATGTGTGTGTATCGTTCTACCACCTTAAATTAATCTTATAATGTAGATTAATAATACACACCACCCTTTTGCATAATGCAGACCGAGTCAACCAAATACAACAGCGTCTTAAAGCGACAGTACACTCGAGTGAATTAATGCCAGACACCACAAGCTAATACCAACACAAGCGATCAAAGAATCCATGCAAACTGTACTTTAAAATGCAAACGCACGTATCAACCCCCCGGACAAAACACCTTCCAAAAGCCTAGTGACACGCAATATTCAAACCTACCGATCGGAACCAGAACCTCCGAAACACGCACACACGCACACACACACACATTCGCACCTGTCCGGTTCCCATCATATGGCCGAAGTCATCAAATGGTCCGCACAGCAGGGGGATACAGTTGTCTCTATTAGTTTGACGAGAGGAGTTATTAAATATCTCTGAGCAATGATCCTGAATTACTCCTCATTTCTTTATTACATGTTTGAAGTATGAATCCATTACATATGCTTTAACCACAGACATGACCACCCATACAGTACGTATGACTCCTAAATGGGCCTAGATGTTGTTCATTTCCCATTCTAAGCAGAGGAGGAGGTTATTGTGTTGATATTGTCTCGTCATTCATCCTGTTATGTTTATTATAAAATACTTTTGTGTGAGAGGCAGAATGGGTAACAGGCAGTGTACCGTGCACATACCGCGCCAGGGGTTCAAGGCTGCAAGCCACCTGCTGGGACTGAATATTCCAAGGAGTCGTACTGAGGGAGGTTCTTCTCTGAATACTTTACATGTTATATGTTAGCTATAGCTAGGTGCAGGCTGTTATCACCCACATCTTTGTGGATATCGGGTAATATATGCAGCATATAAATATTCTCTCAAACAATGCACACATACACTCTTGTGTGTATGCACAGATTTGTACACACACATCCAGCCTCATTTTTTTGATTGAGGCTCTGGGCCAACAATACCAAAAATGGAGCTGTTGCCTGGCAACATCGCAGCACCACTACAGAGAAATATAAAAATCTCATAGTAAAAAACACCGCATGATGGGTTATGAACTGTGGGTGCAGAGTAGGGTTTTCTATTTTGATCAATCTTATGTTAATATGATTTATAATGTGTATTCTATTTCCTGCATCTCATCCTTAGAAATACCTGTCCATATTGCTACTCCCTCACACACACAACAAAGAAATCAAAGTTTCTTTTTCCTCTTTGAATTTTAATTCAGTTTCACAAAATGTTAAACATTAATAGAACTTCTACAACACATGAAGTGATCATTTTACATGTTGAAAATGATCGAGGCGGCAATGGATATACTTTACAGTATCTATGATCAAGTGCATTTTTAATATACCATATATTACAATAAACATTTTTACAGTTAAACACTGCTCTTAGTAAGGCAGCCTAAAGGCAGTGCCCTGGTTCTATATCGTGTAGCGTAGTTCCATCTAGTGTTCACTTAAGGGGTTGCAATCTCATATTGTAAACTTTATACGTTATACCAGCAGAGTATAACTCTCTTCAGTTTGTCCTCATCATCACACTATCTGAAGACATCAGGTTAACTCAGGCAGGTCGGGAGATGTCTCTGCCAGGTTGCCAGAGCTGGCAGTGGTCCGCTTCGCTTTCACGACGGTGTAGACCCCTCTGAGCATGTACAGTAGGGCAATGGCAGCAAAGTAGGAGGCATAGACAAAGTACTGTCGAGAAGAAAGGGTTACTTGCCCTGCGGGTTGTGTTTTCACTCAGAATATTTAATATTTCAGTCATTAATATTGGGTACTTATATAGTGTGTACTCACTGTGCGTGTGTGTGTATACCTGTGAGGTTATGGTGAGTTGCAGAGACTTGTCATTAATAACAACAGCAGTCAGGACACTCTGGAGAACCGTGCCCACAAAGCTGTTCACACCAAACACCAAGGCAAAGCGCTCCCTGTTGAGCTTCTTGGCTATCTGAAAACTAGGGTATACACGGCGCTTTGTTTCCAGGTACTTTAATGGGCTTACTAAATTCCAATTAGTATTCACAGCAGCGAAACATCACAGAACCTTGACAGTAAACAGCGCCCGCCTGAGATTAATTTGCCCGTACACACACACACACACACACACACACACATCAAGCGCTCTTACGTGCATATGGTGATCAGCAGCATGTAGAGGGTTTTGAAGAGGGTGAAGCAGGTGTAGCACAGCCAGATGTCATCGGTTAGATCCATCAGGAAGAGGGTCCCTGCAATCAGGGCGGTGAAACCCCCCAGAATCAATTCTCCCCACACGTCCCACTCCAGAGACACGTGTCCCACGGCGATGGATGCCGCCGCTCCTGTAAACACGAACGTTAACCTTTTTGAAAATCTCATGATTATACTGTAGGAAATATTAGATACTATGTGCTGTCCCTTCTGGCATATGCCTTTTTTTATTTGGTCAGATATTTGAGATGAGAACAAAGACCCTTTAATTCCTTTAATAGTTCAACAATGTTATCTAATGTTATGTATGTTTTATGTAACATTATGTGTTCTTATTAATTAACTGACCAACACCTACTTTAATAAAGGAATCACATAAAAAGTAGGTTTCATCACCCCTTACAATTATGTTCTAAATATAGTGTTAGGTCTTTGTAATTTTCACTGAAATCTCAGAGAATCAATATTAAAAACCCACTTTAAGTTGAAGGTTTAGTTTTCAATGAATTATCAATATTTATTCAATTTATCTAAGAAATTCCAAGTGAGCGAAGGGGATCTTTATGGGTTTACAATATCAGCATTAGTGAAAATGCTGTTGCTCATATTTACCACAAGATGGCGCAAAGTAAACTGGATGTCTAAACGCTTCTCTTGCTAAATGCAGTGTTCAGCCCCTACGGAGAGGTAGAAGG
Source organism: Percopsis omiscomaycus (assembly GCA_027575585.1). NCBI lineage: Eukaryota > Metazoa > Chordata > Actinopteri > Percopsiformes > Percopsidae > Percopsis > Percopsis omiscomaycus. The sequence goes on from JAODLI010075190.1 coordinate 6,214, forward strand.
TGAACTGTAGAGGACAAAGAATCTATGTCAATACTTTAATCTAACTAATTATTTAAGGACTCTCTGTGTCTGTTTTCCATTTTCACCTCCCAAGTATCCTTTTACATCACTCTTTATCCAGTATAATATACAAATCTGTATATTGTATATACAAATCTTATTTCTTTGCTTAAGATGTACGTTTACTTTGTGCAAATCACATAGCATAAACAATACACGATAGAATGCTTCCTCTGTAAGGTATATTTTTACTCACATCCCCTCTCTCTGATTAAAAGGGCTGGAATGTATACAACATGCCATTAGCCTAGTTTACTTCTAAAGGCTTATTACAGTGGGAGGTAGGTAGGTACAACAACATTGGCTTAGAAAGTAGTTCAATACTGCACTTTAGGTTACGCTAGCTTCAATGTTCAGACAACATGGAGGTAATTAAATGTAAATGGTATTGGTATACTGTATTTGCCTCATGCTAAATAACAGGAGAAACCTTCAGAGTCAGCGTGACACGTCCCTCTGAGAAAAGGGGGTGGCATCATTCAAACCAAATGAGAGACCGTTGGGAGGCTTTATCTGGGAAGAAGGAAATGGAATTAAACTGAAAGGGGCTTACATAATTTCTCCATTAAATAAAATAGAGGTTTGTTGTATAAATAACTTGTAATGACTAATTTAAACACCACATCAATTAGACTGGTCAAGGTGTATCACAACTCCCCAGGTGTGGAATCAACAAAAACGATTTTTCACTCTCCGCTTCCAAGGTTGGTATGGTGTAACATTCCTTCATTTATATGCTGAATATGAACGCAGTAGACGTGGTCGTGCTTTTTACCCATATTTTTATCAACACAGCCATGCATATTCATATTTCCTATTTGCCATAGTTCTACCATGTTCTTCCCAGGGGGTGTTTGTGAGCGTGGAGAGGACAGAAAACCCTAATAGAACTCTTGAGGGAAATATCAGACACAGGCCTACAGCGTGAATGCATGTTGTGCGGAAGTATTTACAAATGAAAGACATACTGTACAGCTGGATGTGATTTACACAGAATAATTGCCTTTGCTTTCAGGGGAATAGAGGAATTTATCTGGAACATAATCAATAAAAAAGTGCACTGGCTGGATGGCAGCAGATGCCATGGCCATCTGGGTATGAGAGTCAATTAAATAGTGTAATTAATGTTGGTCTTATTGTCAGGCCATGTGTGCATTGGGGGTTGTGAAATACTAATAATATAGTTGGGAAGAGTTTATTTATTTATATTATTACTGAATAGATAAGGTGCACGTAACTTTATATCAGCACTTTGACAGGTTCCATTCAATTATTTCAGTATAGTAACTATACATATGAGATACATTTTGATGGCAAAATATTAAAACTGAAATAATCAGGATATTTCACTTTATATCAGCACTTTGACAGGTTCCATTCAATTATTTAATTATAGTAACTATACATATGGGATACATTTGGATGGCAAAATATTAAAACTGAAATAATCAGGATATTTCACATTTTTAGATCTCATGAGAAGGTGCGTCCTCCTTGAGCAACTCCAAGACACCCACAGCCAGTGTTCTTTTCTTCATATTTTTCCCTCTGTACTATCTGTGCTATAAAATAGCCCCACTATATACAATCTGCCTACCTGCACACCATTCACCCAATTCAAACAGTAGCTGCCTCGAGGCAAACCGGCATGCAATCTCTAGTGGTCAGGAAATCAATTACAGAAGGTTTAACTTTTCATTGCTATTGATATTGAAGTTAGTCTTACCAAGCCCGGAAACCAACAGCCTAATATGAGACACCTTAGAATGATCAAAACAGTGCCTGTGCACTGGGTATTACAGTAATGCACTGGCACACAGCAAGAGATGTGGTGTATGTATCAGAAATAAAGTTGCATCCAGAAGGCCATTGCTTCTTGCCTTGCCACCACTGACAAAGCTATGCCCCAAGTAAAGTGTGACACTAAAGCACAAAAGCATAAATACCTAAATAAATGGTATGCTGAAAGTTAAAGGAATTAAAAAATCAAACAAACTAGTTTGAAGAACAAACTAAACTAAATTTAAATAACAACACATTAGAACATTTGAGCCCAAATCAAGGCAGCATATGTAATTCCCGGTGCCGTGGTTTACCTGACAGTGTGGCGAGTGAATCCACCCCTCCATTGTAGGCTGTGAAGTTCTGCTGGGGCTGCCTTGAGACCCAGAGTATCTGCACATAGCCAGCTACCTGGTAGAAACCACACCTTCCCATAGCTGACCATATGCAGAAGAACAGCACGGCGGCAGATGAGTAGCAGTCCTTACAGTCTAACGCCAACCTTTTCAGGGCCCTCCCCCCGCGCTGGACCCAAGAAAGGGCCCTGCGCATCCAAATGGACGAGCAGCGGCTCGCTACGTTGAGCGGAGCACCCTCGCCCGAGCCGCCGCGCTGCGTGTTACGCGACGCCTCCAGAAATAAACTTGTCTTAGGCATGGGCAGAAAAAAGGTAGTTACCAGTGCAATGCAGAGGGACACGAGAGTTATGACAGTCAGGTAATACAGCGGCATCTGGTCCAAAGACACCAGGAGCTGTGCTAGCAGGCCGCCCACCGAGTAACCCAGCAGAACAGCCCCTCTTGCGTAACTGGTGACTCGCTGATAGTAGGGTGGTTGTACCACGCTGTAAATGTACGAGAAATAGCCCACGTCCGCTGCCGTGGCAATGCTGTACAGGAAGAAGGCCCACTGGGCCGAGCGCACGCCGGAGCCGATGAGCACCAGCAGGAAGGACAGGACGTAGGTGAGGCCCTGGAGGATGATGACGGGTTTGTAGCGTAGGGCGTCCGTCACGAGGAAGACTGGAATGAGGAGAAGGAGGTTGGAGTAGGTCCAAACAGGATACACCTGTCGTGTCACCTGCATGGTGGGAAATAAGGCCATAAGTGTATCAATTAAAGTGCTCTGTAAGTGGTGTGTACTGTAGATAGGCCTTGTTCTTTTGTTTACTGTATGATTAGTATATTTCTATTATGTGGTATCCTAGGGGGAAGATGAAGGCCCACACAACACCACAAGACTTTTAAGACGGTTTAAGATGAAATAAAACTCAATTCAAAACTAGACAAGACAAACTATGTGCAGGAAAAGTGAAAAGATCTAAAGCTGTAATTACAACTTTCCAGTGTTTGAGCCCATCTATTCAGCAGACTTTAAACACGGATAATATGTTCTAGCTACCTGTTATGCTTCTTTCAGCACACAAACAGTTTCAAGCCCTTTCATTAGTCAGTTATTACAGTAACCTCGCTAACTCATAAAACAAACACTTATAGCGCACCTGTTCAGTGGAGAGATTCTTGTAACTCCCTGTGAGAAACTCCGTCAAGAAGGGCTCGATGGGCCTCATCATGGAGCAGAAACCATAGACGCAGAGCAGCGCGGTTGGGCCCACCCAACCTGCGCAGTGGGGCCCACAGGGGCCTTCACAGCGAGGCCTGCAGCCACACTTCCAGAAGCCCATTGTGTCTCTTATTCTTCCCAGAGTGGTTCTCGGTGTTTCTGATTTAAGCAGTTTAATCTGTTGCGATATGAACGCCCTGAGATAAGACCAAGGTGGGACTGACGGAATGCAAAGTTACCCAGTGCTGCTGCCGCTGTTGTTTTGCCGCTCTGAAGTTATATAACGTCGAGGCTGCGAGTGAAATTATATTAGGAGGAAATGTGAGGAGGCAAGCCCCTGGGGTTTGAGAAACTTAAACATAAATATTACTTCCTTTTCAGTCTTCTTAGGGATACATTCCCCAAATCATATTATTATTTGATTGTTGTGTGTGTGTGTGTGTGAGGCTTATGTGTACTACACAATAAAATATTGCTGTGCAAACAAAACAAATCTGTCTTTCTTTTTGTTCAATAATAATAAAAAAAAATCTCTCTCTCTCTCTCTCTCTCTCTCTCTCTCTCTCTCTCTCTCTCTCTCTCGATATATTGTGTATATATATATATATATATATATAAAACCATTTAGCAACATGTATATAACTCTAGTCAATGGCAATGGCTACATTGTTTAATCACTGTTTTATGCTGATTCACAATATGATCGTTAACAAAGTTTACATTTGTATTTTATGTATTTCACGTCTAAGCTCAGCGCAGAGGGTCATGGGCTCTGAGTTTAAAAACAAAACAATTCTGGTTGCAACCTCAATTGTTAAATATACAGCCACAGTAATAATGGGAAATAAATCAATAAATCAACAACATCCATGAAAAAATGTCTACGCTACTTCTATGCCTAACGCAACACAAAAGTATGTTTTTTTCCTCTGGCAGCGTAGAACATCAATTATTTTAAGGCACAAAGACACAGATGCCGTTTTGGGGTGCCAGACTCTGGTCTAGAACATTTAAAGCTCAGAAGTATCTGTGTAGTGCCAAGATCTCACGGGATGAGCAAGATGTCATTTCACAGAGATAAAGTTACCAAGTCTATCCTTGTATAAAGGATAGGTTCAGTGTCTGAAATAAGTTAAAACCTAAACATAGAGTTCTGGACAGAAGAGCTAAATATACTGTAGTTTACCATGGTAATATTTCTTTATTGGGGGCTTCACAAGCGTATTGATAATACTACTTTACTTACTACTGTAAGTAAAAAAAATAAAAAAATAAAATCTACTCTTTAATCTAAAGAGTAGTTTAAGCATACATATCATTGAACTGTGATACTGGGGCATACTGTAAAGGCCAGAAAAAAAACAAAAACACAACAACACTTCAACCCTTGTGGCTTCAACAGGCTGTGTCCTAAGTCCTTACTTTTATAATTGTCCACCACATGACCCTTAAACAATGTTTCTATATCCTATTTATTTTTCCTCCCTCCATATTCCAAAATATGACGGGTGTTTGTTGACAGGCCAGGCGGTGGTATTGATTCATATCCCTGACAGACCACCTCTCCGCAATCTCTGTTTCCTGACTCTTGCTCGCCATGCCTTCTGGCAAATCGTATGGAGCTGATGCAGTCAGGAGCCTGACTTTGAAACAAATGGCGTGTGTGTGTTTGTGTGTGTGCACAGTATGTTTGGAAGGTTATATTAAGGTTATATTGAGCCCAAGTGTGTAGTGGTTTGGCTGGCATGTCTTAGCTCCCAGAGAGAGCCAAGGCCGATAAGAAAAGAAGAAATGTTGGACGCAGGTTCCTCCTTCCACCTATTCAGCTTTATCGTTACCCCGGTTACAATATCACATAACATTTGCTCCAAACTGCATCATGAAAACCCCGACACCAGCAGCTGCTCACACAGTGTAACTGTACATACACATTCAGCAACACATTCCTTGGAGTATTTTATTTTGCTTTTGTTGAATTTTCTTTGATTTTGTCTGTTCCGACATTAAATTAATTTCGGACTCATTTTTTATTTCCCCTACTGATTTGCAAATGCATGTAAGACTTTTATTGCAGGTCGGGTTGAAAAAAAGTGCTTTGACTGCACCAACCCAGATTTTTGAGAGCTGGCAGGACTGAGAGTGAGTGTGTATGTGTGTGTGTGTGTGTGTGTGTGTGTGTGTGTGTGTGTGTGTGTGTGTGTGTGTGTCTGTGGATGGTTATATTAATCTACTCACAGCTGACTCCCAACCTGAGAGGCTTGGCATTGCTTCTTCTTTTCTATTGGGCATATAGGATATATGAGGTAAGTCTTGACACTAGAGGGAGCTCCTGATTCATTGCACAACACCGGAGGGAGGTCTTGAGTCATTGCACAACACCAATACCGCTCCGTTTCGACATGATACAGGGTGCTCACAACGACCGAGTCCTGACATTTCTGACAATCTCAGCCCCGGACTTGTGAGAACTGTTGGTAGAGCAGAGTGACTGACATGTCTGACAGAAATCCAGACAAGCAAAAACGTCAAAACCAACTGTTCGATATGTGTGGCCATCTGCTGCTTCCTGTCTAATTGGTTAATCAGCACTGCGATTGGATAATCATTTTAATTGCTTTGTTTTTGCCCCATATGTTTTGAATTTTTGCAATTTAATTTTAGCTCTTTGCAGTTTTGTAGTGATCATTATCGGATGATTTAAAGTCTTTTGTTTGGAAAAAACATTAGGTCGACAGGAGAGATGTATTGACAAGCTAGCACTAAGAGCTGTGAGCTATTAAAAGTCTGTTAAAAGAGAAGCTGTCTAAATACAATACACCTAGGCTCCTCTGACATGTTCATACTATTATAGGGCAATATTTCCTGAGCTCAGGGAAATGGAAGAGTAAACTATAGGTTTAGCTTACTCAAAGTATTGGAAACAAGGCTGCCTATTATTATCCTTCCAACACTGACTAGAATGTGAAATGTGATGTACATTTGTGCTTCTCCTGTTTTTTTCCCCTAACATTAAATCCAGGGAAGATTTTATGTGCTTCACGCCGTGAAGCCCACTATGTCACAGCACCTAGTTCCTGTTTTCGCTGGAAACCCGCCAATCATGTGGGGGAAAAGAAAAATTGTTATCTCATCATGCATTCTTACACAGCACTGATTTTAAATGACTTGTTCTGCTACCGGAAGGAACATTCTCGGAATAAATTGGTGGTCTGATAGACCCACTGTTATAGCAATGCAGCCGGCTAATTACTCACTGTGAATAGCACAGCAAAATTGACTTCGTAGAAATATCATTGTGCCACAGTGCCTGTGAGATAAAAGGGCAGAGACAATAATGGAGCTGAAGGAAAAAAAGAATTCTCGAACTCAAATGTCAGTGAATATCGATAAGTCAAAGGCACTGTAAAGTCTACAGAAGCATGATCACATCAGTGCTTTAATAAGGCCCATACAGACGCTATTGTCACAGTTTCTCTCTAGCCCAAGAAGTGCAACACATGGGCTAGGATAAGGTTATACATTCAATCTCTGGGGCCATTTGAAATCAACCTTGAGCCCGATCCTAATGTTTATATTTGGGATGTCCTGATCAACTTTTTTGGTATCCGATCCATTTAATATCCGATTTAATAATAAATACAATGTTGGTATATTATTTAATGATTTGAACCTTTTGCTACGAGTTTCATTAAAAGGTTCTTGGAACGCTTCTGTGTCATGTCATTAAAGCTTCCACTACAAACTCGTAGGTGATTGCGAACCTTGTTATAAAGTTGTCCGTGTCTGAAATGTAGTGTCGGGGGGGTAGGACATACCGTGGCCACCAAAATTGGCTGGCAATCCAAAGAGATAAATTTAATTATTTTCTGTTAATTTCCTTGCCTTATCGCTGTCTCTACAACATTTCTCTTGTCTTTTCAAGGCACTTTGCCAGTGAAGGCTGCGTCAGTGCTTTATTCGTCTGAGTAAGCTTCGCATTGTAGGTAGCTGTTGGGCTGCTTTGAGTTTCCAATTTAAAGAATTTCCACACGGCTGACATCTTGATAGTTTGTAGTTTCAAGCTATGCTACTCAGGCCTACTGTAGTGTGTGACGGAACGATACAATCATATATAGACATAAATTGGACAAACACAGAAATAGATTGGGATCTTTATTGGGCCATGGTTGCAGATCCCGATCAGTTAAAAAATGCCTTGATCGGCTCCGATCCCGATGTTTGACATCCCTAGTTTATATATTTGTCATGTTCTAATCTTGGACAGAGCACTGAACTGCTACTTTTTAAGTGACAAGAAATATTCAAAATCAACTCGCAAGCCTGTTACTTCATACATGGTCCTAAACCGATGAACAAAACAGAAACCACACGAATAATAGCAGTATTCACGCCAGTTACAACGTATCTATCAGAAGTCGCGCCTTAAATTTCATTAGACCGCATTAGGAATGGCTGTGGGGGGTTTTGCTTCAATCAATCAAGGTTATACTGCTGAGCTGATCCCGTAGTGTCATGATGGCTGAGGGGCTCTCAGAGTGATGAGTGGCGGTGTCTTGCAGGGAGAAATGTTCAGCTTGCCGGCTTCCATCACAGAAGACTCCCGTTCTGACAGTGCGAGAGCACGAGTGTTGAGGGGCGAAGGGGTGAGAAATAGCTGTCGCATCAGCACCCTTTTCACATCTTGTCAGAGAGTTGCCCTCTCTCGCCCCAATCCAATATCCCGAAACCACCCCCGCCCTCTCTCCCCCTCTGTGAAGGGTCTGCCTTTCATTAGTGGCGTGTGTAGGTGTGAGCACGTGCGTGTGCTCATACAGTGCGGCATATTTGTGTGTGGGCGCATATTGAACATGCACATATACTCACACACTCACACCAATATATATATACTGTATATATATTTAGCAATGGCGTCATGCACCCCTCCGTTTCTCTCTTGCTGCCACCCCTCTGTTCTTTGCCCTCTCTCTTTATTTCTCTCCCATCCCATCTTGAAGAGAAGGCTCCAGAATATTGGGTTTAATAGTGTGTGTGTGTGTGTGGGGGGGGGGGGTTTAACACTCCGCAATGAACTCTGCAATGAACTAATGAATGTATGCCATTCTGTTAGTTACTTTTGCCTCAATAACCAACAATTAGGAAGGCAGGAGGATACATGACATAACGTCTGCCAAAGCAGGTAGGCTATATGCCATGATAGCATTTAAACAGGTTAGCTTAGACGGTCCATTGACTCTAACAGGCGCCACTTACAGTAGAAGTGAGTAACATCAGGCCGTGCTGCTGTTGATTTTACTGGGAACCAATATATTGGATGGACAGATGTATGGAGAGAGAGATCGATAGATTGCGACAATCAGTTTGTGACATTTCCATGTCTGCTGGAGGATTTCTCCTTGCAAATGCACCGCTTTGTTTTTGCAGTGCATTTTTCGTGGCAGTGCTAATTTCCCATTAGGTCCTGTATGTTAATGGGAAGCATTTAAAACACGTCCGGGAGAGATAATCAATGGTGCATTTAAGCTAGCAGACAAAAAGCTGATCTCTGCGCTTGATTTAGGCATTAATTATTATAATGAAAGAGAAATGTACAGCCAATCCCTTTAAGGTCTCGCCGAGCTTCAGGCAGATTTAAATAAGAAGTGATTAATTAATTAATTCATTAATTTATTGCTGGTCTAAAAGAGAGGTAATGTTTCTATTGACCTTGATTCCTGTTTCATGCACAATGCATGTGACATTGTGTCAGGAGAAATGTATATTCTTGGTCTTCTGAAACTGTAAAAAGTGTATAAAACTGTAGGCTGAATCCAGACATCATCACATTATATTAAATGTATATTTATAATGGTTGAGTGAGCTGTGTTTGGTGCAATATTTTGGAGGACGAGTCTTTTATTACATCGACGAGTCTCTAATCTTGTATCATCATTGATGCCCTAAGGATTTGCAATAAACACATCATTTATATTGGACAGTATTTTTTGTGCTAATATAATCCTCTGTGTTGTTAGGCACCTAGCTTGTTGCTGTTCAGCTGACATTGAGTGGAAGACATGGTGAACTTCTAAAATGTTAGCTTGAACTTTTACACCATTTATAGCGGTGCTAACAGCTCTGAACCATGGTACACACCCGTATCCTGGTTATTTCCACAGCCACCTTTTCCATCTTTTCTAATTAATTCTCAGTGGAGCATCACACCTGCAGGGGCCGGAGGAACTCTGCTCTCTTGTTTCTGGCTATGGGAGACAGTAATAGATGTTCTCCTATATGAAATGAACTGTCCTAGGTCATAGTGATGGAACACAGCAAAGCAAGGCCCGAGACTCACGCTGCTAAATGAAGCAGTGGTTCTTGGACTAGGGTCCACAGATGACCGTGGGTCTACTGTATGTGCCGACGGAGCCAGCTAAAAATTAAACGAATAGAAGTTTTATGTATATGGCATCGCCTGCATCATTTGCTAAGCATGGGTTATTTCCCCACATGTTGGTAAATAGAGTAGGCACAGTAAATGCAAAATAGAATTAGAGGGGAACATAAAGGGGGCTTGTAAAAATCAATTCAAAGCTACGAATTATCTTTCAAAATGCAAAGTCGGAGTAAACAATAACATAGGAGTAGCCTTTAAAGACTAAGGAGGGTTATGAGAGGAACATTAGACAAACCCCACCTCCTCGAAAGCGCTCAAACACACACACACACACACACACAGACAGACACACGCACAGCCCTGTCAAAACTCACCTCCACTCACGGCTGCGGCTTGTAATTGCCTCACTAGGCTGGTTACTGAGAGCCAGCCTATTAGGAAAGCGCTGGAGTGGAACACAACATTTTCAGTTTCAATTAGATCTATGAGGGCGCACATAATGCACCCGGGATGTTTGGCGCCCTGGAGTGGTGAACCCATGAATGCGGGGAGGGGGAAAAACGATGCCGCTGTTGTCAAGCATAGCGTAGCGCAGACGAGATGACTGCTTCGCACGCGGCTGGTACCATTTGTCACCAGTAATCTGTGTACATTCACACATCAAGATATACTTGAGATAAAGATCCAGCCAAAGGAATGAAGAGAATGAGAGGGGAAAAAGAGGCAACTGTAACATTTGAATGCCTTCACACCAACAACATGAGAACTATAAACTTTCTTTAATTTGGGTAATTATCTTATATCAGTTATATTACATATATAGTTATATTATATATATATACACACACACATAATTATATTACAGTTATATTACATAGATTATACATCAGAGTTCATAGCTGTGTGTTTCACAAAGAAACATGTCATACATAAATTGAGTAAAACAAAACGTTTCTCTAATTTGGTCCTTGTGCCGGAGAAGTAGCCCCATTCCGTCAGGTAACACCGGTTACAAAGTTTCAGCCAATTATTGCAACACTAGTTAATGCAGTTATATTTGGTACAATGGCTCCACTCTAATAAGAGACTCCCTGTTTAATGGAGCAAACTTAGTCGAGCTAAAGCAAGGAGCAGCATAGCCCTCCCATGGGAGTATGAGCCCAGCAGTAACATCAGGGTTCAGTGTTATCTTCTGCTATACAAACAGGTGAATGTAGGTTTAAATTAAATCAACACCTAAAGCCTGAGTTGTGTATATTTCATCGTTTCAAGTTTCATAGGAAGCAAAATACATTATTAGTTTAATTTTTAAACTTTTAATTCTTCTGTGCAACTACACACACATTCATGTACTTTATCACAAACAGAAACATACAGCGATAACACATAACATAGGTTTTACATGTTTTACCTATGTATTGAAACCATTGGAATCCCTGGCACTGCAAAATGGGAAAAACAGGTGATAGTAAGTTGCTGAAATATAATTCATCATGATAGAGATAAGTGTTATTCTTGGTTTTCGATTCAGGAGAAAAAGCATGACATTAAATTAAATCCCAGACGGCTGCTGGCATTGACATACTCAGGTGTGTGTCCAGGACCTTTGTCCTTTGTCATGTGGTGTGCCCTTTCCCTTTCACCCCAGGGGTAGTTACACTAATTATCAGAAAATATCACCCCACCCAACCCACAGACACTAATTTAGTTGTTCGTTCTCACCTGCGTTACCAAATACCAGTCCGAAATTAAAGGCGAAGTTTCGAGATAAAAAGCAGCACCAACACATGACTTACAGAATAATTCTAAAATACATTTTAGCTACACACCGTAAACATAAACAATTTTTTAACACCTTGTTCGCTATGAATTGACTCTTGAATTCCATAATCGTATATCCCAGACTAACCCAGAACCGTACCATATAAACGGGGAAATCTCTGTAAAAGCTTCAGCTCAGTTTTAAGATGTTGGTTGCTATTTAATCACGCTGTTCTAAATCAAATTTAGTATGATGTTAGGCAGCAGAAAATACAAAACATTTGCCCACCTTAAGCACGTAGAATACCGAAGGTGGACTAGTGTTCTGCATTTGTGCGTCATCTCCAGAAGAGAAATTATAGGCTAACCGTGTTTCAAGAAGAAAATAAAAACATTGTTAAAATAAAAAAATAAGTGGGTCAGGATAGTCAAGTGGTCTGGGTGTTGGACTCCCAGATGGAAAGGTCGAAGGGTCCAAGCCCCAGAGTTACCAAAAGCCTACCTTTAAGCATCCATGAGCAAGATGCCTAACCCCTATCAGCTCCATGTAATTGTAAGTCGCTTTGGATAAAAGCGTACGAAATACAATTTTTTTTTTAATTGTGACCTTTTGATAAACAAGCATGTTTTATAGACGACTTCTTACACTAAATAATGCTACTCAAGTTTATTATTGATTTTTTAAAATAAAACAACCTTGCACTGCAGTTAAAGCCCGTCAGAGTGAAGGAGTGCTGCGGCACCCACAGCACCCCTACTTCCCCTACTACCCGCGCCGCTGGCGAGATTCCCTCCCCGTTGGCAGAGCGCGCAAGCTAGCTGCCAAGCTCCATATCTCTGCCATCACCTCAGCCTGCCAGTTAGCTAACTAACTTTGTAGGCTTAACAACACAACCTCTTCCTTACACACTCTGCTCTCCACCACGCTGCTTTTCCTGTCTCCCGCTGTCGAAACCCAACTCCCCCAATGCTTGCTCTCTCTCTCTCCCTCTCCCTATCTCTCTCTCTCTCTCCTGGCTTTCCTTCTGTCTCCTCTCTCTCAGAAACACTCGGACACACATGCATGCACGCACACACAAAACCATCATGTGTGTGTCTCTACACGCCAGACAGACACAGCTTGAGGATGGCAACTCTAAGTAGGCCCTGCATTGGCAAGCCCAGTGCGTGTGTATCTGTGTGTGTATCTGTGTGTGTATTATGTAAGAGGTCAGGCCAAAGACAAGTGTGGTCCTGCGTCCACCTGAGCAGGAGCAAATGAGACAAGAAGGAACAGGCCATTTTCTCTAACCTCCTCTAGTTACACCCTCCACTTGTGCCAAGAATTGGGCCGCTTCCCTCGATGAGCCGCTTCCCTCCCGCGCTGGCACCGTGTCAGGCAGCTAAAACAGTGAGCGGGGGTCCTGCCGACACAACCGACCACAATCAAACATCCACCCGCCGCGGAGATGTGGCTGATAAAATCTCATTCCTTTGTTTGTTCGGTTTTCCGCAGGCCTGTCGGACAGCCCCTCCTGGGTGCCCGGAGTCATGTTGACATTGGCGTTGTTTGCCTTCATATGTTGTTGTTTACTCAGGTTGAACGTAAACATGGAAAGGGGATGGGTTGAGAGGCTGTTTTGCAGAAGTGACCTTCTTCTGACCTGCCTGTCTAAGCCTGACTCATTCCCCAAAGGCCTACCAGGCGATTCTATGGGCAACAAAGTCTGAAGTTCAAGCCAGAATTTCCCACGGGTTAAACCAACAGCTTATTGTCTGTATACTGTTATACCAAGTAGACCCAGTCACCATTCCTCAACTCAAATCAGTGCTGAGGATCACCAGAAATGAGCAGTGCACATTCTTTTGCAGCTGGCAAGGTCCCTAGTTTTTTTTAGTTGTGTGGTCAGTTGTGTTGTCTGAAGGGACCACAAAAGGCTGGACTAATTCTGTCTAACGTGAAAAAATGTGTGTTCACGCAAAGCAGTATAAAGTGTGATACAGTCCTATCATATTAGCCAGCTCTTCCGAGGTCAGCACAGTCAAAGCCGTTCTGCTTTTCGTCGATTCTGTGAATTTAAGGGTCATAAGTGTGACTCATAATGGGTCATTCCCATGTGGTTTCCATTATTTTTCATTTAAGTTTGAATGACTGAATGACAGTTTTTATTATTTGTCAGTTAGGGAGAGTTTTAAAAGCAGGCTCCCACTAGAATAGCCAATGGGCCAACCCTAATTTAGAAGTAGATTCTGTCTCTCATACCGTTATCGCTCACGTCCAGCTAAAGGAAACATTTAAAGAGTCACTTGAGAGGACATGGTTACTGTATGTAAACAAACAATTACTCTTCAGAAGAGCCGAGACAGCCAAAGCACTGCGGGTGCAAATTGTGTTGGTAGAGAGACCAACGATCCTTCGGAGCCCCAGCAGGAGAGTCAGACAATTACTTTTTTTTGCCTGTTTAACCTGTTTTGTTAATTGATCTTGTTGTTTAGATGGCGAAAGCGAGGAGAGGCGGCAATTCCCAGACGTCCCCCAAGAAAGCGTTGTTTCGATCAACGCTGTCATAGATTTTGTTTTTTATTCCAAGTTGTACAACTACACTGCTTGGTATTATTATCATCACACGCGTCATTATTACATACAAAATATATATTACACACATTTAGGGAAGCTCATGACTGTGACTCATGGGCTGCCACTCCCTCTTTTTAACACACACACACACACACACACACACACATTTTGATTAAGATACAGAATTGCACCGTGAATCATTTTCACCCAATTCTTTTGTGGATTTCTGACCCCCACCGAATCTCTGATTCTAGCTAATGTGCCATCACCAACAATTTTCCAGCCTCATAAACCCTTATTGACCAGCATGGCATGTGGATTTTTATTACTCATATATTACTGCGATGGGCTGCGGTTGCATAGCACAGACACATGCAGGATTTACTCAGACACATTTAGCTACCCTTCTAGTTATGCATTGGGCGGACAGTAAAGTAGTCAAGATTATATGCAATAACACAATGTAATGAATAATTGATTCCTGGCTCTTGGCTGAAGGAAGCATGAGGTTGCCAGGACAACTGGCAACCAGTTAAAACACTGCTCGCATGCACACTATAGGCACCTTGCCATGTTTTAGCGCGCTGCTATTGTGTGTCATAAGGCTGTCTAATTTGCTCTGACCTCGCAGTGTCAAGGGCCGTCTGGAGGCTTTACCCCCGTGTGGCTAGGCTTTAATTGTTTACACCCGCACACACATACCCACACGTACACCTAACAACACATACATACACTGTAAAATACCGACACACAAGCATACAAAAACACATAATCAAGGTATAAGCATGCATACACATGAAAATATAAATACATATACACATATAGAGAGGCAACAGGACAAAAGAAAAACACCCTATTACGTAGGAATTATGCTAGATGGTGGAAGTCCAAGTGAAGCCTTTTTTTTTCCTGCAGACTCAAATGTGCCATAGGCCTACATAAGAAGCTGTGTGTGTATGCTATTAGCTTTAGTACACAGGCATGTTTGAACAACACTCCAGCCGGCCAACCATGCATGATTGGTTTGTACCCTTTTTAATTATTGCTTCTGTGTAGAGAGCCCCTTAGCATTTTAAACCTCCGTTGGGGCCTAGCATAAAATTACCATTGATTTTTTCCCGTATGAGAATCTCGTCAGTCACCCCAAATAGGGTCTGTGTGTGTGTTTGAATAATGAAGGCTTAACTTTTCGGTTTATGAGTGATTTGATATCACAATAGCATACTGGTACGAAGAAGATAACTGTCAGTTGAAAGTTGAAAACTACACTGCCGTTGTTAAGATGAATTCCTGTACAGTAGTGGTGAAGCAGTGTGGGTAATGTAATTCACAGCCTTCTCTAGTGAAGTGGACGCCACAGCTATCACCCTAGAGAAGAAGGGGGAGGGGTGGGGTGGAAACCCCCCTGTGCATCTGGCCTTAACTTGCCAACTATTATCATAAAACACCTGTGCGTGTGTGTGAACAGTGGATTTAACAGTTAAATAATTAACCTTTTCCCTGTTTAACTGTAGACAGAATTAAAGTTTTCTTGCTTACAGGAGCATTTCAGGGCCTGTTTTTGTTTATTAACAAAATGTGCAAACCGAAGCAATTTAAACAACAGCAACAACAAATTTAATGCTGGCTCTAGTCAGGTCATCACACTGTAATATAAATGCAGTTCATTTAATATTTACCATTACACCTAAAGGGTTAATATTACAAGGCATTTGGATATTCTGACAGCGTTTCTCAATTCTTTCACTGAGTGCACTGTTCTTAAGCAGCTAGTGTTTAATTAATTTCTGTTTAAAGTAATCTGTGAGGAATCTAGAGGAGATTGCTGGGACTAGTCTTTGTCTTGTAGTGAATACGTGGCTTTGCACTGAGGACTTTAAAGCTAATGGAATGGATACAGATGGCTGGTCTTACACAGAGGAGCCATTCCTCCGTTTCGCCTATTCACAAATTCTTCTGATTAAAAAGGCAATTGAAATGGGACAAGCAAGATGGTATCTGGGTGGTGCTGTTCTTCAGGCCCACTATATCAATATTTTAATTGCAGCTGTTCCTGTCCCTGTTAGAAGCTGTATTGTAGGGTAATTTCTTTGAGATATTTTGCAAAATAAATAAAGAACATGAATGATTGTTATTGTAATTGAAGAAGGTCTAACAATGACTCGGACAGTTAATTTAGAAGAGTAGGAAAAAGGACAATGCAAAATGAACCGGCTCGAGGTTCCTTTATGTCTTTATTTGAATCATCTCAATATGAATCATCTTGTTTTCAATGGGGTTCTAAAACAAGAAATACTAAAGACAGAGCTCTTAAACCATTAATTTGTATTTAAAGAGACATACAGTGAGTACAATTGCAAGTATTAAGGAGCAGGTAGAGGATAAGCATCTTGCTCAAGGATGCTTAGTAGACCAACTCCGCGGCTCAAACCCATAACCTTCTGGCGGGAGTCAAGCCCAGACCACTAGACTTTCTGACTTGTTGACTTGTAGCTGCAACTGTTAGACTAATAGCTTGAAAAGTCCTTGAAACTTTTCTATTGTCCTTTTCCTGGTCTTAGTTAGCATATGAAAAAAACTCTCTCTCTATTCATTAAGCTTCTCCATTAATTTATCAAACCAAAACAGCTTCCAGCACCAGAAAAAAGATTCAGCGATGCAGGCTGTCCACAGCCCCTCTATATTATGTCCAGCATGGTGAACAGGGGTGAAGCTTCCGCTGATTGAAAAGACCCGCCACTGGAAAACGTGGCGGGATGATGCCCTTCTGCATCTAACAGCGTTTGAGCCGTTTGCCTCACATTCGTTGGCTCGCACAAAATGGTGGCAATTCAAATTACAGAGGGCCAAAACTGAAATGTAATTACATCAATGTTGCGTTGAGGCCGACTTGATGAGAATGTGGGCAGTGTGGAGGCCCATTGTCTACCTGCTTGAGTGGAAAAAAAAAATTCAATAGTGAGGCTAATCAAACATCCCATAATAGAAAAAAAAACGGGGACAAAATGCACTCTCACAGACCAGCAGGCAATTTAGAAGTCGCAGTTTACTGCGCCGCTGCGAGGGAAAAACACATTCCGAGGGCAAAAATAATAGTGTAAAGGTCCGACTCGTACAACAATGACAATAGGGAAAGAAACGCCTAATAGGTTGCTGCGCGCCCTGGGGAACACACTTGTGTCTTATTGGTCATCCGTTCACAAGGCAGGGGTGCCTTCTCCTCGTCGCCAATCAGCCAATTAAAGGCTCCATAACAGTAGGCCTGCTGGCAGAGAGGCACTCTTTACAAGCCCTGCATCTCAGACAGGGGAGACGACCCTGTCATACAATCATAACTATGATGAATACAGCCAAAGCTTTACGGCAGTGCCACTGTAACCGGTAATGTGAGGTGGGCGTGAAATGGCCATTCAGTGGGCCCAGGCAGGGCGGCCCTTCTCATGGCGCTGGAAAATGATCTAAAATACCATAACGGGGGAGGGGGGGAGAGGTCAGATAGAGGTGTGTTCATCCAGACGAGGTGAACATTTATTAGAGTTAGAGGAGAGGGGCTGAGCTAATGTCACTTGGCTGGCTGCGAACTAAGCTTGCTATCAGGGCTGCCTGTCTAGCTAGTACTGCTGTCACATTCTCTGTGTTGAGTACTGCAAGTCCATTTCAAACTGCAATTATGATTCTGCCCCACTTCAACAGGGTATTATAAGCAGATTTTGATCAACATTAGCCGTTTCTGGCTTACATCCATGTCTCTTTGATCATTGCTAAGCACCAATCATTCAGAATTGCATTATCTAGCCTACCGACAAGGTTGATTTATTATTTAGGCTCTGTGCACTCTGAACGCCTGAATAGAAACCGGTCCAGGGGGACTGTTGTAATGAATAACAACACAAGAGTTCACCTGTGTTTGTTGATGTCTGCATTGGCTGTAATTAAGTTTTGTTTGCAAATGCATTCTTACTGTTTTGTCAGAGGCTGTGTAAGTCATCCTTAGCTACAATTTCCCATTAAAAGTCTAGTCTATTGAACTAGAAAACTGCTGAATCCATAACATTAGTTACTCCAACCAAAACTCATTCACAATAATTAGCTAGATGATACAGCCGTTGTAGTGTCTCAATGCATACATTTTGGAAATGAAGCTATAATTTGCCTTGTCTCATACAGTACATACAATACAATAGAGTCCATTATGCGGAAAACACAGTTAGTTAGAATGTCTAATATATAACAGTACAGTTAACTTCCTAATGTCTTCTTTGGACACTGAAGAATTTCCACACTGCAGACATTTTTCACATCAGTGTAGGCTTCCATGACAACTATAGTCCTAGCCTACTGAGCTAGTTACTGAGCCTGTGGAGCATGCATGCCGCATCCATATAAATATGATCAGCAAATACCCGGCTTTATTTAGACTGATTGGCCGATCGCCGGTCAGCGCTGTCAAGGTGTACCCCTAGTTTATATTCCACTTGTTGGTTCAGTACAGTTTGCTGACCAACAGAACTTGAGAGACAGTGTTGAATATTCATCCAGTATCAGAGTGAGTGCGGAGAGGCCTAGCCACAGGCCACTGTGAGCAGAGCCAAGTGGAGATACACTGTCCGTCTGTTAACCCAGGCCCAGACTGCCAGCTCTTATCTGGGACTGGGCAGACGATAACAGGTATTGTGTATAATGCAAGGTCTTCTGTAGGGAGATTATGCGACAGGAACATCCTAAACAAAACCCTGTACATTGTGAAAATATGCTTTAGAGGTGATACTCCAAGGACATAGAACATACAGTAGTGACTGCCAAAACAGTCCATCTGACACATAACGGAAATATAGTGATGCTTATATAATATAGATGCTTATATGGTCATTATTACAGACTCTACTCATAACTTTTAATATAAATGTGTGTGTGTCTGTTTGGGCATGCTAACAGTGTTAAAACCAATGTTACAAAAACACTTATTAACCCCTCCTACTACATTTCATAATATTAAGTGAGCTGAGAATTTGGGGTTCTTAGGGTGCTGTTAAATAATAGAGGTGTACCTTTAATAACAATTGCAGGGTTAAAAAGGCTACAACCACCATCATGCTGTATAACGTGAAGTTCATGAAGATTCATGTCTTTCATCTAGTGACATTACATTATAATTTATGTTCAAAATAATCCTTAAAATGTCTCTCTTCTCTCTGTGTCTATTCCTCCACAACCTCTTGACAACAACCAGCTGCTTGTCTTCTTTCATCTCTTCACCAGATGATGTGTACCACAAAGGTGCGTTCCCCAGCCCTGTTTTCCTTAAGAAAGGCACACAATTTCTCTTCCCCATCAAACTTCAACCGGCATCAACTCAGCCCACTGGTCCTTTCATGTGTCACCTGCCCCGCCTAGTGTCATACTATCAAAGCTGTAAAATCTAAATTTTCTGATAAGAAGGACCAGAAGTTTCTGAAGATGCTATTTATACAGTATATCTGAAGACGGTAGAGCAGGCAGAGAAGCTCTAACACTTAGTGAGATGACACTGCCATGTTTGGCAACATCTGCTCCGTGTTGATAACCTCTGTTAGGCACATCGAGGAAGCTGATTTAAAATGGTGCTCGGAAAGCCTTTGTTTAGCCACTGAATCAGGCATCCAGGCCCAGCATGGACCTGCTCCCTTGTTCTCTCAGTGGTTTACCTCCTGTTAAGAGGTTAGTGTTGGGAGCTGCAGTTAAGACGTGATAGAGGAAGATTGAGGTGTGTCAGTGTGTCAAGATGAGTTTTAGACCATTGTTTCAGCTTAGATAGGATTGCCTTAGTGCTCAAACAGAAGAAAAACTTTGGCTTTCAGCAGACTTCTGTTCAAGCCACTCTTAAGTGATTGAATGTTCCCAATGTCCCAATGTCCCCATGTTCCAATTTCTTTTTTCATTTGCAAGTCCTTTTTCCCCTCTTGCTCCTGCTGTCTGTCTCATACTCTCTAATACAGTTTATGACTCAAACAATAAAATAATAATAATAAAAACGTGTTTATTCATTCTTTTTAAGTTTGGACCCCGAATAATGCTGCCACCTTTGTCAGCGCCTGTAATGAGTGGATTACTGTTTAAATGCCCAGCCACCTGAGGCTAAAGCTTAGCTGTTTCAGTCTTTGATTTATCTTACCTTGTGTATTTTATTAGTGCACACAGCAGGGTAGTGAATACCACTTTTAAGATTTTTTTTGGCTTTGAGACTTTGATTAATCGTACCTACCTTGAAGCCAAAGGCAGATATACTACATTATAGCATTTAACATGTGTTCATAGTCTTTTCTGGTAGCCTGGTAATTAGCCAGGAATTATTACTTTACATAATATATGAATCTCCCCATGAATCTCCCCAAATGATACTCAGTTCATCAATACTGAAGCTATGAGCTAATATTGCTACACAAAAGACATTTTAATGGGGTTGAACAGAACTTATCCTTTCAACCTGCATGCAGCAGTATTGCAAATTGACAGGTTTGGTTTTTAGAATAGAGCAGTGAAGCAGCGTTCCCCACAGGATTTTCGGAGACTGTGGTGGGCGGACCTCGGACCCTCTATATACAGTATATCAGGTGTCCAGCGCGATAACTCTCTGGCGACAGCCCCGGAGACAGGCTGCGGCGGCGTGGATTCTCCAGCTGCTGGACCGGGCACGGGCTACAGCGGCAAGAACTCCCTGGCGACCGGCATCGCTGGCTTGACTCCTCTGGCGGCTGCGTCCATGCCAGACCCCAGCGCAGACGACGAACCCCCCCGAGCGCTCTGACAAGGGAGAGGCGGCGATGTCGGAAGCCTCCAGGCAACCTGCGCGGCTGAGCGACCCCCTTTGGACCGACTCCCTCTGGACTGACCGGCTGAGCGACCCCCGCTGGACCGACCGGCAACGCCCTCTTGACCCGGGGAAGAGGGATGGTAAGCAGGCTTTCCGGCGTACCGCCCAGCGTTCTGGAGGGCGGGGCTTGCTCCACTCACGGCAACGAGATCCCGGGAGCGCTCTCTGGGCAAACAATTCCCTGGGCCTCCTCCTCTTCTGTGCCTCCTCTTCGGGGCACAGTCTCGGTCCTGCCGAAGCTCACGATGGTCCAGATAGCTCATATCTGGCACTGGGATGGAATAAAACCGGGGCGCCTCGTAGGGAGGGGAGAGCGACCCAGCAAGGAGACAAGAAAGTACTGTATGTGCGTCTTTCTGTTTGTACGAGTGTGTGTGTGTGTGTCAACAAGTGGGATTAGCATTAGATGCACCTGATTGCAAGGTTGATTTTTAATGCAGTGGGGGTAATGAGTCACAATACAGGTCAGCCTTTTGTGTGCGTCTCTTTGAAAGAAAAATACAGAAACCGAATAGAGAAACAGATAGACCCAGAAGGAGAGACAGAAAGCACAATCATGCAGGGGAGAGAGAGATAGAGAGAGAGCCCTGTAGCTACATTATATTACCTCCACATTATGATTCTGAATTCATACCTTGTCCCTCCATTCCCGGCACTATTATATTTGCAACAGAATGGAGGAAAACATGGCGTCCTCATGTATCAATTTACCATTGAAAAAAATAATCCTTACAAAAAGAACTGACCCAGAAATGTCAAATGAATCTTGCATTGCATCCTACAACGGGAAAATGTATGCAAGGGGGGGGAAAAACCTGCTGGCACGAGTAATCAACCTCAAATTATTCCATTCAGATTCCCAAAGCGTCCTCTAATTTGGAGAAGTGACACCAATTTCCCGCAGGCCACGGTTCGCTTGCCCGCTAAAAGCCACGTCTACGCTCTCTATTTACTCCTAAGGCCAAAGCGACACCCGCCTGGCATTGCCAGCACCTGAACCAGGAGAGAGGTTAATGAGGGGTGGGTGGTATTCCCTCTTTCGGCCTCACGTCCTTATTTATTCTCTCTCTCTCTCTCTCTCTCTCTCTGCCGCCTCCTCTTTCTATGAGCTATTTTACACACCTACATCTGTGTACGCAAATAGCATTAGTGTTGTCATAGTCTGATGCTCGAGTATACAGTAGGAGCACATGCCTACATTACAGCAGCCCGGTGCCTCAATCTGCCCTAAATGGATTTGACTCATCTGCTGTAATTATGTGGTGCGTGCTCTGCATATTCGCAACACATTTTCTCTTCCCACCCCCCTTCCACTCCTTTTTCTCTTCTATGTCTCAAAAAGAAACGGACAAAAAAATGTGTTTTTGCAGAACTCTTGCAGAACTGAAGCATCATTATATCCCAATGATAGACTATAAAATTAGTTGCTAAGAGGTAGCACGAAACTCAGCACCCAATTTAGCTCATACAGTCATAGTTAATCATCAATCCTTACTGAGAATAAGTTTTGGGTGTGTTTGCCTAATGAAATGCTATAAGTGCTTACTGTAACAATGCCAAACAATACAATACTATAATTATTCATACACTCAAATTTACACTGAACCAAAAAACTGTAATTGCCGTCTATAATTTGACATTTTGTACACACGAACAAATGGGGAGAGAAAGGGGTATTAGATGAAATGACAGTATATGCCACATAGTTAGATAAGAGCTATGGTCTGTATAATACAGTCATGGATAGATTTAAGCCTGCATTTCTATACATACACACACACACACACACACACACACACACACACACACACACACACAAATATATATATATACACAAATATATATATATATATATATATATACACACACACACACACACAAAAATGTATAGTGGTCCCTTAATTTTTTCCATGGCTGTAGGTGGAGATGTTTCTCTGACAGGTGGCTCAGTGCACGCGAGGTGCTAGGTGACATTGCGTTTTGGAGTTCACTTGGTTCAGCAGAAATAACGCAACGTGGCGCGGCGAGATTCAGTGTGGAGGAGGGCTTTGGAGCGCCGGACCGGATAAACAGGTTACACTGGCCAAGTTGGAGAGGAGCCGAGTTAAAAGGCCTGTCAGACGAGTCTTGGCACTATGGTGTCAACTGTGGTCTCCTGCAGAGTTGTGATTGGATTGTGCAGTGCTATTAAGGCTCTCTTCCCTTATAATGGCTCTCCTTCATCCAGTGTAATATTATTCAAATGAGAGCCCCAATGAGACTCCTCCGGGGTGTAAAAATCCACCCAGGCTTTAGATTAGTTCTTGGGTCCCGTGAGAAATGGGCTTTGTAAATAGAAAGACATAATTTTTATCCCATACTTTCTGAAAGTATTAGTAGAAATGAGTGCAGCTGCTCTAGAAAACAACATTTTATAATGACTCTTCAATGGCATGTGAGATCAATTTGTAGAAATGAATGTGTGTGGGCTCATGAAAGATATTGAATGTAATAAGAGAGGAATAAACAATAGCCTGAGAGAAATGCTCTCTTTCTCTTCGCTGTGCACATTTCACGCAGTTACACACACCCACACACACACGTCATTAAGTTTGGGAATAATGATTTCAACAAATTCAGCAATATTTAGAAAGAGGAAGAATAGATAAGTGAGAGTTAATCTTTATATAGATACTGCATATCTATTTAAATAGGACATACCACACAGGAAAAACACATTATTATTGCACACTTACAGTACTTTTAAATTAGGTTGTATTTACTCCACACTTATATGGACTCTCTGTTTGTGTACATAATTCCCCCAGTGGTTAAAAACCAGCACTTTAAAATAACGTTTTAGTATGAAACTCGAGTGCTTAATGGCTTGCACTTCTCTCTACACGTGGTTGTAAAACAGGGGCATCGCCAAATAGGGGGGGGGGGGGCATGGCCATCCA
>JAODLI010075191.1:0-12456 GCA_027575585.1 Percopsis omiscomaycus
GAGAGAGAGAGAGAGAGAGAGAGAGAGACCTCTTTCTCCTGCACTGCCCTCTTCCCCTTCCTATGTCCCTCTTAAAGCCACTCGCTCTTTATGCCTACACGCAGTCAGCACCCGAGGTGTGTTGACGAGAGGCAGCATATCAAAATAGTTAGTCACACTTCTTTCCCTTATATTTTCCCCCTGTTCCTCTGTTTCCTCACTGTGAGACTCGCCCGTACGGCCATCTCCACTGCTGAATATATTCATGCTAATTCAAGCAGATCTGGCTAGCACCGAGCACAGACGCTCTGCGTCATCTCGGGTCTGTATTTGAGAGTGTCTGTCTGCGCCCGCGTGTTTGCTAGCGCTTTTCATACCACAGGAGGATTTGTTTGATCTTCGCCGAACGCCTGACAACAAAGTACAGATTCCTCACTTTTGAAATTGAGATCTCCGTAAATCAAATGACTGGGGTAATAATGATACTAGCCAGGCTTATGATTTGGTACACTGGCTCGTTCTGGTATTTACCTCAAGGCTCAGCAACAAAGCTCCCCCATATGTAGTTGCTCATGTTTCATCGATCTGCAATGCCTTCTGCCAGCCGGAGCCTCTGGCCATACTTCTATTCTTCTCTCTGAGAGCACGAGGAGGACACTAGGGGAAAGTTTTGAGTCTGTGTGTCCGCAGGCAGTCAAATGCTGAAGCTAAGAAAGCGGCACTTTGGAAAGTTGTTGAGCTGAGGCCTTGCTGAAAAGCAATTCCTTGGGGAAGGAGGGGGAACTCGGAGACTGAGCGATGCAGAGATGAAGGACATGGCAGACGAGGGGAAGGAGGCGAGTAAACATGCTAGCACTGCTAGCGCTGTCTAACACGGCTCACTCAGAGAATCCAGCGCGAGGAACATGTTGCACTTTTGTTGTTACACACTTTGTACAGGTGCTCGTCTGTCACCATCACCGCGCGGGGGGGGGGGGGGTGCGCGCCAAACTAACGCACGTGTACGCGCACGGCCTGCTTAACGGCCTGCTTAACGGCTTCTGAAGTGAAGGGCTTCAGAATACCCTCCGGTTTTTCTCCGTTTCTCTTTCTCACTCCGCCTTTTCTTTGAGCCTTGCGTGATGACAGATCCATCCATATGTTCTCATAACACAATGATAATTTGAACCCAGTGTATTGCATGTCATCTGGTTCTATTGCAGTCTTTGTGCTGGGGGCTCTCCCTGTCACCCCCTGTCGACTGCAGCCATCTGGGCTTTTGATCCAAAGGGAAGCTCTCTGACAGGCCCGTCTGGAGGGGCCAAAAAGAGAGAGAGAGATGAGATTTTACACATCAAAACTATAGCAGGGGAAGGGGACGCTGTCTGAACGCTGTCTGAAGCCGTGGTACTGGGGGAGGGTGGTGTCTTGATCCTGTCTTGAAAATGGAGGCAGACTGTAAGTTGGCTGTAAGTGCTCCGCAGCGCGACTTGACTGACGTGGAATGCTATTTGGTGGATCCTCGCGGTTTGGGGTGAGTTGACACGTCGATGGCAGGAGGCCAAATAGGCTTTGATTTACACAGCAGCACTCAGCCGCCTGTCGAAAAGGGGACCTGTCCAGCCTCCCAGCCAATATAGGAGATGTATGAGGGAAAGTACAGACTCACACACTCACACAGAAACGCATAAACAGACACACAAACATTTGTGTATGTATGTATATGTGTGTGTGTGTGTGTGTGTGTGTGTGTGTATGTATGTATGTATATATATTTATACATACATACTGTGTGTATTTATACTGTGTGTACTGTATATATATACTGTATATAGTTGTCCTGAATGGGAAGCTATTATTGCAAATGAAACAATCCGATTGCCTGGGAGCCCATGTGGGTCGGTTCTGAGCATTTAAATGAGATTTATTGAGCCTTCAGCATGTTTCCTTGTGGTTAGCCATAGCGCTACCATGTAACTAGACACATGGCAACCGAATGGAAAAGAGAAGGATAGACAGAGGGATGGAGACATGTAAATAAGGCAAAAGAAAATTAGAGTAAGCGGTCTAAGAAAGAGGAAGGCAGAAAGTGATTTAAAAGAAAATAGAGGGGTGAAATGAATGCAGAGACAGGATTGATAGGAAAAAGGTCACCCATGGGTAAATTGAGGGCAGTGATTTTGCCATTTACTTTGAGAAAAATGTCATTCTTATGGAATGGCTTTAATAAAGCTAGGTGGTAGATGTGGGACTGGCAGATGTGGAACTTTTACACACTTTCCAAAAAAACCTTCTTTCCTAATACGAAGCTATCAAAAATTTTCTCCAGCTTGACACAATTGGGCAAGTTATTTCAAAAGTTAGGTTAATATGGGTTTTTCCATGGAGAATTTGGTGAAAAATCCCCAGAAAGACCCACAAAAAAAGACCCAGAAAATGTGACTATATAAATCTGAAACAGTTTGAAGTATGATTAATCTCCCTTGCCTTGTACAAAAATATACACATAACCTGCCAGATAAAAAAAAAATCCAACAATTCTCATTTGTATTTATCTCTTATTCTGCCTAGCTCTTTTGTTACACCTATTATGTTTTGGCTTAGCCAAAATTGCAGCTCTACAACTCAACTAGGACCTTGCTAATCCCTTTAGGAAGCCCTTACACTCACATCCTAGTGGGTCTTCACTCCACCTGCTTTTACGTGAAATCGGAAGCTGCGCAAATTAACCTGAATGGGAAATGCCAGCATTTCGAGTAAAAAAAAAAAAAAAACCCTGACATAACTGTTTGTTTGTATTTGGCTGGCGGTTTTGATTACGTGATGTTCTGTACTATTCGTGTAACAGTATTTGATGGAAACGTGCATGAAGCCGCATTTTTAATTGATTGATTTTTTTTTTTTAATTTTTTTACTTTTGGAAACATAGCAACTGACGCACAATGTAAACATCCTAATTAGCGGTGAGGTTAGCGGAGAGGTTGTAGCCATCTGGCTGGGCCTGGCCGGCTGATCTATAGGTCC
Source organism: Percopsis omiscomaycus (assembly GCA_027575585.1). Taxonomy (NCBI): domain Eukaryota; kingdom Metazoa; phylum Chordata; class Actinopteri; order Percopsiformes; family Percopsidae; genus Percopsis; species Percopsis omiscomaycus. The sequence continues at coordinate 2,983 of JAODLI010075191.1, forward strand.
CCGGTCGGCCAAGATCACATGTGCTACACCGCTTTGCAATCAGGGAGGTGCTGGAACTCGCCACAGAGAACAAAAAGAATAAATTGACTTCCATGCACATCTACACACATGTTCAGACACTACAGTCATCCCCCCCCCCCCCCACATGCACACGCTTACACCCACACACACAAATACGCCGCGCACACCCAGGAGAATTAATTAGGGCTGGCAGTGCAGTAGAAGCCTCATTCTAATAAATCTCACCATTATCTAAAGTGATTAGTGGACACAGCAGCTCATTTCCTGACTCAGAGTCTGACACCGGAGGAGAGGCAGGTTTTAACCCCATGCGTCCTCCTCCGCCAAGAGCGCGTGTGTGTGTGTGTGTGTGTGTGTGTGTGTGTGTGTGTGTGTGTTTGTGTGCGTGTGCAAGCGACAGATGAAGAGTAAGAGAGCGTAAAAAAAGGTTAACTTGGGCATAACGGATGCTTAAGATGAATTAGTCCAACGTTATGGGGGTAGCTGTCATGTAGCCTTCTTATGAAATGCCTGCCTTACAGACTGAATGATTACAGAGGTAGGATTTACCTCTATGAATAATGTCTAAATGACATTATTCTATGTATGAAATTCCAGGGGGAAAAAAAGACTTTAAAATGGCTGGGGGCCATTGTTCTTGTTCCTTAATCATTTAACAGACATCTCGATTCAAGGCCACTGCTGCTCGTCGCCCTCCATTGAAGTTTAGCAGGAACCTGGCTGAATCACAGTGGCCGTTTTTGTGCCAAAGAGCAATCGGGGGATCGAGTCATTGCTGTGGAAGCTAGGAGTCGTCCCTGCCTGCCAGACAGCGTTGTTCCTCTGCGACCTGTGTGGACATATTTGGCAGGAGTCGGGGTATTACACCCCACCAACTTGCCTCTACTGCACACTGAAGCGGGGGGCATGGGGGAGTGTGGAATGTGTTCCACAGCATTACATGGTTTGGTGAACCCGGAAACCTGTTGGCAGTCGAAGTTTGAGTCCAAACAGTGTTTTGGCCCCGATTAGAAAGTAGCCCTGTTTGCTAGGGAATTTGGAGCAGATCTATTTCCTTTTCCTGTTGCACGGTGACATCACAAGAGTCCTGGGAGCCACTGGAGCACCTGTGCCCCATCTCCATGACAACTGAGCTCGAGGCCTTTCGTGTGATGGAATACACATGTAGATGAGTGGGCACACACACCCACACACACACACACACAAAGGGGGGAAAAAAGATTTTGAGGCCAAATAAATCAAACAACATGGAGTCCAGGGTGAGAGCCCCTGATGAGATATAGAGCCTACAGAAATAGGCCATCACACACCCCATTCCTCCTAGCCAGCACAGGAGTTAATGGCTTTTAGAGCACTTGGAGCCTCTCTGACTCTGTCTGTGTTAGCAGGTCTGTGTTCACTATCTAACAGCTGTTATCTTTCCTTTGCCAATTCCATCTTCTGCCCCGGACAGCCACCTTAAACCACTGCTGCGTGCCGAACCTAGTGTGTTAAGTGTGGTTTCTGTCTTATGGAGTATTTATTATCAACAAATTGCTGTGTCCCATATTGGCTATGGGTTTTTTCGGCTTATAATAAAAAATACAAAAAAAAGTCCAATTAGAATTGCGGGAAAAAAATGGCATGAATACAGCAAACCAAAATCAAGGGGAGTGGCAGAGTCAAGTGAGCTTACAGAGGCAGAATAGCATTGTCTTAATGTTGTAGGGCAACGGGCACCTCTGTGTGGAGGTGTGCTTTGTCCTTTGCACGCACACTAAAACTGCACGAAAGCATCATTAAAGCTGTAAGGAGAGGAATGCTGGACCCACGTAAGCAATATACATTAGACCGATTATGCTATATTAATGCAGTTAAGCACTTTGTCTACGTCAGCATAAATACAGTAATAAATGTGCAGCTTGTATTTACACTAATTATACAAGTCTCTTAGTCTCTTTTAGAGCAGACAGCATCTAAACTTAAACATGGGGAAAGAAACTACATTAACAAAACAGCCAGAATTTTAAGGAAGACTATTTCACTATCATACTAATAAATTAAGAACCATTTGGATCACTGATGGCTCAGGCATAATCATGTGGTGTGTTGCAATTTACAAACTAGCATTGCGGCACTACAAAGCCATTCTTTAGCAAAACTGTCACATTTAGCTTAAATTATGTGCTGCTGAGCCCCATGTCCAAAGGCATGTACCAAACACCACACACTGTTTGTTTATTGGAGAATTTCTTTTGGTTCTCACTTTTAGTTCCTTTACTCTCCAAGGCACTGGAAGCAGGGCTCAGAAAATCATAAACGGCGTTACTTTAGGACATTTTTAACTATTTTGGAATGTGAACTTTTCTGTTCACATTCTTCTGTTCACTTTGCTTCATGGGTATGTGAAGTGTAGGGTAACAAAACCCAGTGACTAAACAATCTTTGTTGGCACAAATGGTTACAGTGCATTCTCTTCTGACCCAATCCACCAAGGTAAAATAAATAGTGTGGTGGAATAGCCTACAAATATTATCTTTCCAGAACCTTCTGGACCTCCCAATACATTCTATCCAGGACACTGTGAGTGACATGCTAGTTTTGCAGTGATATACTACTGTATATTATTGAATGAAACTTAGTAAGCCAAGGATAAATTCGACAAATGGGTTGTAGGCTATTTTCAATGCACACACGCACATGCACGCCCACACACACACACACTCCTATTCTCCCTGATATGGGGTTGCCAGGGGCAACGTGGGCCCTATGGTGTCCTCGCGTGGCCTGTTTGCCAAGCAGCTACGTATCCCAGCACCATTACCCTCATCATCACAACATAATCAGCCGCGGATGAAGCCGCCACTAAACCGAGTCAGCCTTCAAGGCACAATTACAGATGTTAATTAAATGTTGCTCCTTCCTGCTTTTGGCTTGACACATGATGCACCACTATAATTTGGTGCTGAGCACTGTAAGCCGTCTCTCCACTCCCTTTACTCTACCTTCTTTAGTCGATAAAGAGCAGTACTTTACCGAGATCTGCATGTGCTGCATGTAGGATTGTAGGGCGCGCTTACTGGGATGGAAGATTAAATCTCTGCGTACACGAAGTGGTGTGACGTGTTAAATGCATGATGCTAACATCTGTATACACTCCTAAATACCTAATGACCGTGAAGGGGATATGGACATATAGATAGTGCGTGTGTTATGTTGAGCACAGACACCATAGCATTAGATCTGTTGATTAATATTTACATGATTAGAGACACTAAATGTCGCATACCAGTGTTGTCAACTGTGTATGTGTGTGTGTGTGTGTGTGTGTGTTGGGATGGTTTAGCAGGACTAGGAGCCTTCACTGTCCAATACTAAAGGCATCACAGTCCCTCAGAGAACTGTGCCTGTTTTTGTTCTGAGAAATACTTAATGGAGGCTGAAAATAGCTTTATGAGCTTGTGTGTGTGCGTGTTTGTGTGTGTGTGCGTGTGTGCATGGATGACCGGAAATGCTTTTAGGTGACCCGACGACGACGCTGGAAGTCAACCTCCTCTAATTGGTGTTTACATCTGCGAAAGGTCTGGAAATGAGTCCTTATCTTTCACCATCTGCTGTCCGCATCTCTGTGGAAAAACCAAACAAAAAAAAGCAATACAGAGGCCTAAATCCTAAATGAATTTGACAGATTGGAGCATCCCATAAAGTTTAATAACTGCTGCCAATCTCCAGGCATCATCTGGTGAAAGACTGCTCTCTTTGCCATTTAAACATCCCAAAGGAACATTGGGAGAGCAGCTTCGGTGTGTATGTGTATGTGTGTGTGTGCACGCACAGTGTGTGTGACTGACCGCGTTCAGCTGTGTCCGTGCAATAGGAAGGGGAACGGAATGGTACGAGAGAGTGAACGGGATTACCAGCCAACGCCACATAGGCTGTGGAAAAGTCAGGTCTGTGTTTATCTTCCTCCGAAGTGCCAAAGAGACTCAGCCTGCTCCTTGTGATAGTTGTGTGCGCGCATGCGTTTCCTCTGTATGCTCCGCTGCAGATTTGCTAATTTAAACAGGATTAGAGGAAGCCATGATGGACTGTTCACAGTACATCATGCTGTTTTGTACAGCACCAAACCTCCCACACGCATTCTACACCTACATGGGAGCACCGTGGAGGCTAAACCACACGCACACACACACACACACACACACACACACACACACCTTGACACAGTCACTGAGGAGACTGTAGGGTGGAGCTTGGAAATTTAGCGAGCATGAGTGCTTGGGGTTTGCGTGGCATGCAAGTTCCCCATCTCTAATCCGCCCATTCCTGTTGGCATGAAAGACGGGGATTAACAGACGAAAGGTGAACACGGAGAAAGGCAGGGCCGGAAAGGAGCACAAGGGAAGGGGAAGATAGTATTCCGGAACCCGTTAGGATTCTGTCTGGGCTGCAGAGGGGAATGCAGATGAGCAGTTCTCTTTGTATGAAGTCAAATCCTCTTATTGATCGAGAGATTAGGCTTTAACTACGCTTTACCTTCCAGAACTTTAGAGGAAATGAGAGCCTCTCTGCAATCTGTACAGGACTAGAATAATTAAGTTGTGATCAAGAGTGTGACCTGTCTTTAGTCTCTGTTAAAGGGACACTCCTCAAATTGTATTGTGAATTGTCCTTGCGGTTTGAAACCGGCGTTGTTGTTGTTGCTGTTGTTGTTGTTGTTTTAGTTTGAAACTAGGCTTGGTGGATAAAACTATATTATCGTGACAAACGATACTGCTAGGCCACGATAATCGTCCTCACTGCCCCTGGTAACCGGACAATATTACAGAGATAAGAGCTCCCACAATGATGCCGTTTAGAAGACCTGTCATTATGACGCATTCGCTTGTTTAGTGCTCCAAACGGAGAGCATGACGTTACACAACAGCGTTGGCGGAGAAAGGTCTATCTGCCATTTCGCGGATTAGAAAAAATGTTTCAAATGTTAATGCCGCAATGCCGTCTACCGTTACTGTTGCTGGTATTTTCTGCCGGCCTCTAATTTTACCGTCAGGCTCTCGTCCACTAAAATGATATCCGGTTTGCCATCTGCCTGAATCCATGTGAAGACGGAATTATTGTACAGCTCACACATCCATCTACTGGACTGAGCGACAAAAACACCTCTTGGTAATTCATACTTATGGGTATTGCCAAATGTTTAACTGGCAAAGATGAACGTTTATTGTTGTTTTTCTAAAAGTCACATTATCAGTAGGGGAATTTCAGTATCACCCAAGTCTATTTGAAACTCATAGTGCCTGCCCCTCCAAACCTGATTGCTGAGTGGCTGTCACTCATCTCTACTCCTCCCGGTTAAGCGCTTATAGGCTGAAACCATGCTCTATACCCTCTCTGTTTCTTTTGGGCACATTATGTACAGCTCCATATAACTTAACTGCTGTTCTATTTTTTTACCACTGTTTTTTTCTTTTATATTCTTTTTCTTTGTATTACTTGTGTGTTTTTGAATGGATGTTGTTTATATGGGCCAGGTGCCTGGAAAGCATTCATCCTTTTTATCTTTATGCTTAGAATATATTACAGTCTGACGTTTGAGTGAGCCTTTCTCCTTATTTTTTAAACTGTGACATCCAACAATGTAAAAATGGCCTTTCCATTGCTGGCTATTTTTGGGATCCTTCTCCTTTGTGACAAATCGTATGGAATAATATCAGTGTCGTTTACACTTGCAGACACTTTATCAAAATTCATTCATCTTTTCTGGTCTGCCATTGTTTTGATTGAACAGCTTTCTACCTGCTGGTGAAAAATGTATCTTCAATACATGGGAGAGCTGTGTTTACTGCGTGATGGAGCGCTACGCTAAGCTAGTTATCTGAGCAGTTGCTGTGGAAAATTGAGGGCCCAGATGACTTTAGCCTACTTTTTTGCAGACATATTTACCTGATAATAGCCAAATATGGGCTAGAGACAAACAGCAACAAGAAAGAGTGAGGGGGTGAGAGAAATATAATTGTTTATTGATCTAGCTATCCATTGCAATAAATAAAAAGTACCCACATGGCTTGTGCTTGTGGCTTCTAGTTGGGGGTTCTGTGTATGCGATGCAGATGTTAGCGTTATGCAGTGATACTCGGGGATTGCAAAGTGTTGACACTATAGATGACAGACCTGCTGTCGGATGTAATTACACCTCCACCATCCTGCCCCGTAATGAGTGCGTGTGTGTGTTTTTATATTTGACTGTGTTTGTGTATGTACTTGTATGCATGTCTAAATAGTTTGCCTTTCCCCAACAAAAAAGTTAATTGCCTAATTTAGTGATGTTAATTGCTTCTTAATGCCATTGGTTGTGTGTGGCTCTCAATTTGTAGTCCTGCCATTGAATATCACAACTCCGAGTTATGTTTATTTTTGTTCGAAGCATGTTGATTGTCATATAAACATACACTATATTATACAGGCACACACACACACAAATGGACAAATTCTTTCAACCCAAACAAGCGTAGTGCTATGGATACATATTGGTTGTTTTTGTAACAGTAATCTGTTTTCAGTCAGGGTGCACTGCACAGCTCAGACCATATGTGATCAATTTGACATTTTACCCAACTGGACGTAAGCCACGCCACAACTCAGCCTTTTGCTTCACTAACAGTCCAGAGGGTGAATTCTATGCAGGTCCCTCCCTCGGCAGCTGTGCCGAAGTCCCAACAGAGCATGAGATAATGGGGGGGAAGAGAGAATACATTTCACAATGTCTTGGGAAAGTCTGAAATGTCAACTGTCTTGCCCAGGCAATCCTGTCACATAAAACCTCACAAAGGCATGATTTGGATCTCAACAAATTTTTTGACATTGCTAGGAGCTGTATTGTCATATCCCGGTTTGTGTGGGCTGATATTATAGTCATTCTGGTATCTATATCTATACCTGTTGGGGGTCATCTGTGCAGCTGTGACATAGCTGTTTGACAGGCTGTTTTGGAACCCGTCTGGGAGTTAGGATGCCTGTACGACAGGAAAGACGACAAGAACACAGCCTAGCAAACCACAGAAACCAAGCTAACCAGACATTTTCTGAACTGTTTGTTGTGAATAGAACAAGGGGAATTGTTACTTTAACCTTTACCTGTAGCTCTGCTGTCCCATTTAAACAAGCACTGTTTAATATGTAGCGGGGTGCTAGCTACTTTTATTACAGAGAGCCATTTTAGCTGCTAGAAAACAAACTACAGCGCTTTGCTAATTACCTGCAGGCACCATATGCAGGGCAGATGTGGACTGCTGCTGGCACAGGTGTTGTAAAAGTACAGCAGTGGTGGCCAAGGTTTGTTTTGGGAGCACCAGTAACCTTGTTTCTGTCCACCACCCTTCTGCTCATCTGTCCGTTACATCCTCCAGACAGGGGAAAGCTACTTTTTTGTGCTGGCGTGTGTGCTGGCTCGTCAGGGGAGACACAAAGAGAGGAAGCGAGTGCAGTGTAGCCCTCAGAGTCTAATTATCCAGCCATGAGTATTCATGAGCGTGTCTCCTCCACACCAGGCCTGACTCTTAGCGCTGGCCTTAGTCCACCGTGAAGACATGCGTGGTTTTTCCACACAGCAGGGTTGGTTGGTCGGTCGCAGCAGCAGTTGAAACGTGCGCTGATGCGCTCCGACGGGACTGCCGTCTGGCTGGATGGAAGGCCACAGGGAGCACCTCAGGAAGGAGACAGAGAGAGAGAGATTTTATAACCATTAGTCTGCACAGAGCAACTCTGTTACCAAGAGTCAGTGATACCCAGCTACAGTCTAATTGTTATCATTATACAGTAGAGCATAATATAGTTTTACATCTGAGCCTGTCTGCAATAGGTCAGCTGATATTTGCACTTTCTCTAAGGGAATATTCCAGTTTCATATACACACACACACACTGTTAAGTTAAACAGAACATATTGAAATGGGAACAGAGCTTAGCCTAGATCTAAATAACCTCAACCTTTATTGAGCTATAGCTGCCAGAAGGAAGTAGTTCATAGCTTAACATTAGCATAAAACGTTCTTTATACTGTATAAACATAAAACTTGGAACACATTTTAATAAAGCTAACAAAACTAAATTAAAAATCATATTAAAAATATGATTTCAATATACTGAAATCATCTCATGTAAAAACAGATATGCTGTAGGTATGTTCCGTATCTAACTGCAACAAGATGTTTGGCTGGTATGGCTCGTCAGTACCACTGGCACATCTAAATGGTATAACCTTTCATCTACAGTATCTAAGCTGTCACTGTTGTACTGTAACCTTTGCGCGCTACGTACACGCTAAGTGCACGCTACGTTACTGTGGGGGTGAGTTTGGACATTTTTACTGACAGTATTTCAAGTGGATGTGTACTAAACATAACCCATGCAGTTGCATATAGATTGACTGTGAACCAGCCACCGCCGCGTGGGGCTGAGAGAAATATGGTGACGTTTTTATGGGACAGAACATGAAAGATGGTCGTAACTCAAGAAGTGTAATAAACGTAATGTGCTTTGATTTTCTTTTTTTTTCTGTTCTCTATTCTTAGTAATGTGGAGCAGGCCTGGGGTCTCCATCACAACTCTTAGTGCCAGCGTTTTATACGCTGCCATCAACTGCGTTTGACATATAACTCAAAGCGTTTATTGTCCGTTGCTGCATGACTGGCTTTTACATGCACACACACTATGTGTTTTCATGGGCACGTAGAAGCAAACATAAATAAATAAATAAAACCAATGTAAAAAGGAAATCAACATCTAAACAACTTTGTGAAAGGGTCAAACGAATGCGTTTTGAGACGAGATCAAAGCCAGTCGCTCCTATCTAGTCTAGTAGGGGGAAGCGTTCAGGCCCTGTCGTGAACTAGCGGTGTGTGCGGCTCTTAGCCCTGCCAGGCGCGTGCCTCCGCCTGGGCTTTGAGTTATTGCTGCCGGGGCCTCAGACCTATTCATCAGCCCTTCATTAAAACCCAAATCGCTTTTTCACTCACAGCTTCCTCTCCTCCTGCCCAACAAGTGCCACATCCTGCTCGCTCAATTTATGTGGTAGTGCTTGTTGTTAAGAGCAGTTAAGTTCGGTTGGAGTGCGCGCCCCGCTACACCCACCTCCGCTTTTAGATGAGAGAAAGCTGCTCTAAAGACCGCATTAGCCCTACAGGAGCTAATAGAGAATATGTATTGATTTAGGATGCTCACCTGTTAGGGTGCTGCTGGTGGGGTGGGGGTGGGGTTACCAAGGGTAAGAGAGGCAGCCCGTTGAAAGGAACTCTCAAGTGGCTTTTTCCTGTTCCCATTTTTGTCACTGCTATCTCATTGCTCTGGTGTTATTCAAACTCCACAATGGGGTACAAAGCTGCCGACTGCCCTCCTCCCAACTCCATTGTAAGTCGTTTAAACCAGTGGGCAGAGTGGCGCTGAGGCAGGTGGAACTGGAATTCTCACAACCCCC
>JAODLI010075192.1:0-12453 GCA_027575585.1 Percopsis omiscomaycus
CTCTCTCTCTCTCTCTCTCTCTCTCTCTCTCTCTCTCTCTCTCTCTCTCTCATCAGGTACCAGAGCTGGCAGCCTTCTGGCTGCTGTCCTTCATGATCCAGCTGCCAGTGTTGCTGTTCTTCCTGACAGACAAGGACACCATCATCCTGCCCCTGGAGAGAGCGGTCCACTCCATTTACCTCTTCTTCCTGATCGCCCAGGTCCTGGCGGCGTTCCTGGCCCTGAGGACCATGACCCGCAAGCTAACGCTCCTCTTCCACCTGCGCCAGTTCAGCGAGTTGGAGCCCTTCAGCCCAGTGTACGGGCCGCCCTACCACCACAGTGTGCAGCCCTTGCCGCTCACTAATGTCGAGTACCGTTAAAGCAGTGGAGCTGCCATGCATTATTTCTTTGTGCTGATTTCAGTTGGGAGGGCTTACAAAAATATTGAATAATAATAACCCATTTAATGGAAATCATTTCCACATAAAATCCTAATTTAATATTAACCCTGCATGCTTCAGCAACAAGATACACCTTTTATTAAATGTATTAAATGTAAATGTACAGTACACCTTTTATTAGCCTACATGTCATTTTACAACTCTGGTGTGGTGCACTGTAACATCATATCTGAAATGGCTAAATGTTTTGCAACCCATTGGGGTTTTCACTGTTCACAGCCTTTTTCATTCTGTACAATGGCCAGTATTGCCACTGGAAAACCTGAGATACGTTTCCAAGAAAGATAAGGGAGATCTCACCATGTTATTTTGATGTACTTATCTGTGCTATCTGTTATACATACAGGCATGGTTAAAAATGAATGTGTCAACCTTCCCAATGTTGCTGTCTTTTAATTACAGACATTTTAATTGTGTGACTTGTTTTGATAAAGTTTATTTGCCTCCGAGATACTGGAAGCAGTATCTCGGCATCAACGTGTCTTAGATGTAAAGCAAACCATCTTGTTTTGTTTTTACCAAAATGTATTGTCAATATATATAACTGTGCCCGTTCTGTTTCATATTATTTCAGATGCAATTTAATAAAAATGTAGATGCTTAAATTGAATATGTATTTCAATAGGACTGCAGCAGAATTGTGTTAAATATTTATGACCACACAGTGGCACTGTTAGACCAACAGAGGGAGTGGGTTTCACATTGCCGCAATCAGAGGCTAATAAGAACAGATTATCATGCAGCATGGATCCTCATCAGAGAGCCTTCTGGCGAAGGAATAAAGGTTAGGCCTGTCCAGAGTTATAGATGATAAAGCATTTTGCAATAATCCATAGATCTTGCTTCTATCAAAATATAGCAAATGTGGAGGTTAGCACTTATTTCTTGTTTAGGAGAAATTATTTTTAATTCCTATCCTAGTCACTTATGAAGTTAATGAGTACGTTTTAAGCAATGGTCAACATCAGTGTTGGTTGGGGTTGTGTTGTTTCTAACCTATCTCATGTTCCACTTTCCATTCAGAAAACTCACTGCAGCAATTGCTGCAGTGTAGAGGCGAACGGATGGGAGGGGGCTTAACACTGTATAGTGAAGCCTGTTAAAATGATGGGATACTGAACTGGCATACCTCATCATATTTTTTATTTAATGTTGTGACTGGTCTAGGTTTCCATTTATTTTTTTAGGACGCGTACTAAATGAAACATTTAAATTATTTAGTCTCTTGATGCTGAGTTGATAAACAGCATGCAGTAAAATCCTTTTTATTGTCAGTAATTTAATGTGGTATTATCCAACAGTAATGAACTCATAAACCAAAATGTTTCCATTTTAAAATTGTATGCATAGACCTTATTGCATTATGGGAGATATGAATAGTACATATGAATAACCCCAAATGTTGATTAAAAGGCTATGGGGTCTGTCCTAACAACACTTGGGCTGACTATAGTGCACCAGATTGTCTATTAAGAATTCAAACAGCACTACAAAATGAATGCTGTCCTAAATAGTCCAAACAGCACTATGCCTTTCTGGTCCTCTGTCCACAGAGATTGTATTCACGCAAACAACTCTGATCTATTCATATGCTCGTGCATTCAGTTTTAATAAAGTCCTAACTTTGGCAACAGGAAAAGGATTATCATGTGGTGAAGGGAAAAATAAATTCCACCTAGATAATTGAGCGGCCACATCCCTACTGGGGCTGGCTCACCTGAGATTTTCTCATCAAAATGCCTTCCGTTGGAGTGCTGCGAATATTAGCCTGGATGAGTAGAGGACGGATCGTTCCCTTTTGCAACAAACATTGTTTCCCTTGTGTGTTTTAAAATCCTTTGAACATGGGCCAAGATTTTCAAGGCATTTGTTTTTACTCTCTTCGCCTCTACAACCGCATCATCCGCTGGGTCCATATTCACCTTAATTTTGATTGGGTACAGCTCAGAGATAGTCACCAAATGTTCTCCCAGAGACTGGCAGGTTACAATGAGAGTTAATGAGAAAAAACATCCAGGATCTGTCTTTAAATAAATAGTGTTGTCCTCATCTAATCCTAGATGGTGGAGTAGCTGCTTAAAACACTAATTCAACTTAATATCCATGCATACACTCCTCAAACAAATTAAGGGAACACGTAATCATCACAGTATAACACAAAGTAAATTGTGCAGTTAGGAAAGCAATCTGTCAAGTTAGGAATCATAAGCAATTGTGAATCAATGTCACCTCTTGGTACAAATGAAAGTGACAACAGGTGCACTGGAGAGCCAACAGCAAGACAACCCCCAAAAAGGGAATAGATTTGCAGGTGGTGGCCACAGACAATTGCTCTCTCCTTATCCTTCCTGAATGATTATTCTCTAGTTTTGTGTTTTGCTAGTATCTTTGTCGCTACTGGTACCTGCAGCCCATTCAGGTTGCACAGGCAGTCCAGCTCCTCCAGGATGGCACATCCGTACGTGCCGTCGCAAGAAGGTTTACTGTGTCTCCCAGTACAGTCTCAAGGGCATAGAGGAGATTCCGGGAGACAGGCTGTTACGCGAGGAGAACTGGACAGAGCCGTAGAAGGGCATCAACCCAGCAGCATTTTATATCTAAAATTGGGTGATTTTAGATCTAAAATCAGTTCGAAATTCCTGAAGGTAAGTACCCAAACCAGTAACCAACAGAATCAACGAATGCACTGTGAAACTGCTGAAAATGTGGTTTATGGTACAAGAAGGTCTTGATTCCAGCCAGATCAGATATACAACAAAATCACTTCAGTCTGTCTTTTCTATGTAATTTGTCTATCCATTGTCAGCTGTAATGACTCACAGCTACTGCTAACTGAGCCAATGGGGTGTACCAGAGCTTTCCCAATATAATTTAAGAGCGAACTCGTATGCAAGGGCTGCTTTGAACTGAACTTTCCATTCTGAAATGCTATCATTTTTCTGCCAGTGTGATGGCTGCATTGGTGAACAAATTCATTCCTGATGTTATTTTATCATATCATTTTATCACGACTTAGCACAAGAACTCAAATTTGCTATTATCTCTCTGAATATGGCATTTATATGTTATTCTCAATAAAAGGTACACTCCTTGATTGCCCCCAGAACCCTAAATGTCTGCCCCAGCTCACATAACTGTGTATGAAAGTCTGTGAGGGGGGTGGAAGAAAACTATCCTATGTGCGTTGTAGGGGGAAGAGTAGAGAGGAGTGTGAGCCACGAGTGCAGGAGGGGCATGTGCAGAGTTTTTGACAAAAATAAAGAAAATGTGTTACTCGCATTTAAACCACAAGGGTAATTCCAGACACAAAAGTGAGTAGTGTCCCTTTTAACCGTCTAAACAAGGACAATTAGGCTACCGACATGTTCTTCATACTTTGAGTGCAGTGGCTCTATTGACTACTGGGATAGGATGGAATTAGTGAGTCCCATGCCATCTACTGGAGTTACTACACTTCTTCAAGACGCCCTCATTAGAATGTCAATCACACTCGTATGTAACTGGTGCTGTGAGGGTTCCACCGCATTGGAGGCACATTAAACCTGACTTCCACATGCAGAGCTGAGCGCTTGAACACAGTCACTGCCAATCTCTCTGGAACAGGGCTGTGTCTGATGAGAATAAAAAATCAGGCCACTTTGTATTTTTCATCTGGCATGGCATGAAGTGGAGTTTGGAGTTGATTATGTTTTATAGGATGGTTATACGTAGGAGATATAGGATTTTCTATTCAGGGATTGAGAGAGGAGGAACACCTTACAGGGGCACATGGGTTACATTTTTGTAACCAGGGTTACACAAATGTGTTGGTTTGAAACTCAGAGTGCATGTCCCCTCCCACATCTGTGTGAGCTTACACTCCTACACTCCTCTCCTAAGCTTACACTATTCTCTACTCTTCCCCCTACTATCCTACACGCACAGTTCGATCTAGTTTGGGTTCTGGAGGAGTTATAGCGCAATTTAGGAGTGTACAATGGACATCCTTCTAAAAGTTAGATTCTCTAACGCAGGGGGAAAATGTACTATATCAATGAATGAGATGATTTCACAATTAAACCAAAAGCATTTGCATCTCCACAGTAAAGGAATAAGGTGTGGATAACAATGGCTCAAGCCTACAGGGACACTACACAACACAGCCCTGCAAAGCTATAATGCTCACGTGCTGTAAAGCAGCCCATTAGCAAACTCACTGCCTGCTTGAAACCCTTGGATTAGATTAGCACATTGGTCCCATTGTATGTTGTACACGAAAATCCACAGATCAGTTGTGCTACACAATAGCTTTAAACCATGTCCACCTCCATGCACAAATGTACGCGTATCCTATGGCATTCAGGAGGAGTGGTGTGTGTGTGTCAGGGTGTCCGTAGGCTTTTATGTGCATGTACATGCACATAAAAGCCTCTGAACATATCTAATTATTAAACACTGTCTAATTACTGGAGAAGCTAGCACTTCTTAATTGAACTTAGTGATTCTCAAGGGGTGGATTAGCATGCACACTGACACACGCGTCATACCACATAAACTTCCATGTTCTGCTAACAAGTTGGTTAGACTTCCTCTTAATTCGCTACTGAGCCACATTCCATTGGCTAATCGCTATCTCATGTTTGCGTTCATTTGTTAGCCTGGCTCTGGGCGGGAGAAGTCATAAGCACTTGATAAGTCCTTTCCTCTATACAATCCTTTCATTAGTTACAGTGCAAGAACACAGGCTGCTCCACACAGTGGTTGACATAATAGGTCAAAGAAGGGATTAAATCTCCAATCCGCATAGCTGCACAATGGCCTCTGCCCATTTATTGGCCGTTTAGTTGGCGTTTCCCTTTGGGTGAGACAGGGGGTTATGGACAGGGGGTATCAAGAAAAGGTTTGGCTTTCACTCTTTTACATAGCACAAAGGTTTATCGTGGATAAGCCCCGCACTCAAAGTCTACAGTGCGCACGACAAGTAATATGAGCTAGCGCGCTGTACAAGGTAAGTTGATCACATACCTTAAGGTATCCTGGGAGGACATGTAAAAGTAGACGGTTGTGGAAATTCACAGACTACTAAAGTTGAACTAAAGAGTGAGACTAACAAACAAGATTCAACATAATATTTCTATTTCCTCTTAAAGACCTTTATTCTATGATTGCATGCAGGCCACTTTCTCTGCAAGAGGGCGCCCTGAACAGACTTTAAAAAGCAGCATTTAAACACACACACGTCCATAAATCTGTCAAGGACTCCCTAGCCATGTACACTCCCTAACTTGTCTTGTTCAGAGTAAAAACAACAAGCCAGGAAGACACACAGGGCCCTAGTCTCCGGGTCAAGATGCAAGCGGGGGTTCAAGTCGATCTAAGGTGTGGCCAATACTTGCTTGCAAGTTTCACCCTGGGGAACATACCCCCCGTCACCCGTAGTAATTAGGCAATTTCAACACAAATTTGTGTAAACATCTCCCTCCTTAAACATACACACATGAAGGACCATAAAGAAATTCTTTAAGCTTAAGAATACACTCTCTAATATATGAGAATGGCCTTAACAATACATTTTCTAAACATTTTCTAAATCTAAATGTATTGTTAATAATACGAAAACATTCTTAAAAAGACAACATTTCCCTCATATAGACGATTCCATTCCAAGAGGCATTGCTCAACACACACACAAATATAGGTAGAGCCCTGGAGGTGTTGGGTTGACATCAAAGGGACTTTTAAAAAATGGCACTGTAAAAATATATCCTCTACCACATTCAGGAAGCACGTTCGATAGTCTATGGAGGGGGGGGGTTGAACAATGCCATAGCCCAATTATTTGCCGCTTTTGAATGGAACGCCACAGGTAGGCTACTGGATCTGTGAGTCAACGGGTGTTAGATGGGGTCCGAGAAACATGCAGGGCGGCAGAAGAATGATAGACAGCTCGCGAGAGGAGCAACGAAGGTGGACAGGCGGCAAAGAGCAGATAAAGAGCGTGAAGAGGGGGTGATATAAAGCAGATGTGAGACAATAAAGTCAAAAAAAGACAAAGAAAGTAATGGAACAGTGGAACGGGAGAAAGAGCTTAATAGCAGTGTGCGCCTGAGAGCTGCGGAGGAGACGGGTTGATTTTAATTACTTCTCGGCGCCACTGCCTCTCCGTGGTGTATTCTGATCACCAGCCTCTGATTATTGGCCCTTTGTTGAGGGCCTCGTGTGTTGTCAGGTCGTAATTACGCCAGTGACGGAGAGTGCCTCGGCGCGTCACAAAGCTAGCAGGGCACATCCTCTCCTAGCCTCGTAGCTCGCAAGCCCGCGGTGCTGAGGTCCCCACAGGTCAAAGACGGAAAGTGTATCTACTGGGTGAATTACTGTGTCATTGGTGTACGTGCGTTCTGTTTCATGATTATACATGATTGGTGTAATTTGTGTTTTCCTCTATGTTCGGAAGGTTGAGGTTAATTGAGAGAAACCGCTGTCGAAAAAAGGGGGAACTAATTATGGAGGGGAATCAACCCTTTTGATGATTCATTGTGACAAAGCACCTCAAAGTGAAGAAGAGGGTGTGAAGCTTTTGATGGCAGTTTGGGACACTTTGCACACATATAATTTACATCGTTTAGAACAAGTATAAATTCCATATATTTTACATAATAACACACACATGAATAAATAATAATAAACAAACAAAATTCATTCTATTTGATGGTAGCCCACACTACAAGCTACTTTGCACTCATTTGTGCAAAGTAGCACAAATGGGTTTCAAACCAAAGCAACACATTTCTAACGCTGGTTTCAACCACAAGGGGAAATCTGGATGCAAATTGAGGAGCGCCGCTTCAAGAGTCATTCCCATTTTATTCTACATAATAAAATGGAGCACAACCTTGTTAATTAAGCAGGCTGCTCTTTGTGTAGTAGAGGTGAAACAGCTTAATGATGAACAGCTTAAGAAGGCGAGAATACAGACATTCCTTTCCCACTGGGCACAGCTGTCCCCATGGTCACCATTATAGGCATCCGTCTATTGGTATCTGCGGTCATCATGAGCGCTCCATGTGCACGGCGTCTCGCAGGCACTGTGCGCGTGATATTCTGATGTTCACACCACATACTAGAGGTATCAGTGTGGTCCAGCTGTAGGCATTACACCTTCCAAGCCCCCACAAACCTTGCAGTCACTTGTTTTGTACAAACAAACCTGGGTCTGCTTAACTTTAGTTTCAACAAAATGAAGAATGGCTGTGAGGTAATAAAAATAATCATTTCATCAACACTACTCTCCGCCCCTCCCCTAACAGCTTTGTCCGCACTTTTGTGGACAGTTGTTTTTCAAAACATAAACAGTGGTCTGTGGCAGAAATCTGGGGTTCTGGGCGCGTCTAATGCAACCAGGCAGAGGTGGAAAAATCAGGTCCAGAAAGTCTCAATCCTCAGCAGGTATTTACTCCACCCATATAATAAACCAGTTAATTTTACTAATTTTCCATCCCCTGCTGGTCAGCTGTGGTAGTGCATGGTTGGCGCAACAGAGGAGCGTCTCAGTTACTCAGTTATTCTAAATGAAGATTAAAATAAAGATTATTCTAAATAAAGATGTTCGAATGTTTGCATTAGCACGGTATGATGCTCCAAAATAAAATGCTATTTAGACTGTTTACTGTTTTGTCAACTAAGTAAGCCTATGTCTACAGTCGTCATGAGTCTTGTGATAGAATGCTTTATCATTATGGACATACAGTATCAAGTTCTCAGTTTGTTCTTCTGTGACAAATATTCATTGCTCTCATTTGAACAGATTCAAACACTGGCTCAAAAGATTGCATGTTTTGCTAACTATTTTAAATTAAGTTGTATAAGCAGGTGTTCGTAACTCATCGTGTCCCGTTGTGGGAATTGGTGTATTAGATGTTAACAAGACCAAGCAAATGCTCCATTTTTCCCAGTTGCAACCACACTGGGCTTGACTGGCAGAACCTCCTGCTGGGAGGCAGATTGGATCACCCTTTAATTGATGGGGGAGTTTTGAAGATGAATATTTATCACAATTTATTACTATCACAGTGCAGCATTAATATCCATCAACCTGCACAAAGACAATATGCAGACCTTTAAGGATTTTAAATGTGACAAAGAAATGTGAGTCTGTGAGGTTTAAATGCCAGCTTTGAAATCTACCGATTACACGGATGGAAATGTATCTGGTTTTGAAATATTACCATGAGGCAATTATACCAATGAGCAAACATCACTGAGGATTTAGTCAGGCAGAATACCTTTTAGCAAATCAGGAAGAAGACTAGCTGGAAAAACGATACAGACAAGCTAGCTTATTAGTCACATGTAAACCGTGCCTTTCTATGACAGTAGACAGCAGACATCCCACAGGTATGGCTTTCCATGTGCATTGGAGATGTTGAACTTAACTTAACTTAGTTTCTTAAAGACGCAGCAGTTAATCAATCAGGTTTTCAGCATTCCCTGCAATTCTTATTGGAAAATATTGCACATTAGGCTACTCTAACAGCGTTGCACTCAGGTTAAATGTGAAATTGGTGGTGAAATTGCTTCTGCGAACATGGTATCTAGCAATGAGAAGGATCATTTTACAAGGGCAGATGTGTTATGTACATAACACATCAGGTATCAAACAGTTGAATTCTATAACCTCGTAGTCCTTCCTAAAGGAAGGAATTTTTAACTGTAAATATGGGTATGATGTGATTGTGATTAATAGTGCAAAAAAAAGCAGCTAGAATGTCAAAGACCTCCTCTTTAGACAGATGAGTACAGGTTTTTTTAATACTGTAAATACAGAAAAACAAAATAAGGAACAAATGTCTTTTGACATCAACCAACCATCAATTTATAACGCAGGACAGGAAAGCTTGTTGTATAAGGATCTGTATCCAGGCAACCATCATTTGTTCCTTGAACTCAACTGGAAATTCAAGTTAACCCTAGCTAGGGGCCAAATAGCCTATATGCACTCTTCCCCTGCGGTGATTGGTATGTTTTTTTTCCAACCAGATATTTCAAGAAGGCATTTTCACTCGTTTAGGCCTGCACTTCTTCTGTATGGCTGCCACATCCATCCAGGCTTCGTTTGTTGGTTCACTGAACACCCGTAGCACTGGGCAGCGAGCATGTGACATTCTTGATGCTAATGTATGAATTTAGAGAGATTATCCTGATTTTATTACCCTACACCTAGAACAGGCTTGGCTTAGGCCTATGGTGTCTGGCTGAACAGCATGTAACCTGAGTTTTTAAAGCCCCTGCTGTCTTCCTTCTACTCTGACAGTTTCCATGTTTCTGCGACTGAATGTTATACCCTTAACAACGTGCTACAATTTATTCAAAGATCAAACTGACAGCCTCGAGAGGAGAAATTCCCACTTACGTTTCCCTTTGTTCATCTCTTTCCTTTCCACGATTGATCTGCGACGCTTAACGGATCTGCGCACGTGCGCTGGGTGTCAATATCCGTTATCCCGCCGTCTATGAATATGTAATGATGTGTTGCAAATATCGTCATGGCGGGCTAAGCCCTCACCTGTGTTTGATCGCTGGCGGAGCCGGCTGCGTCTTTACTTCGCTCGCTTCTCCACCCAGCGTGTGTGCGCGCGCATTCTCGTGCCAGCAGTAAAGCCAGCCTTCAGAGGCCTCGAAAGCCTCAGCTCCTCGAAACATCGCCGACACAGGGCGAGGGTTTGTGTGTCGAGCCTCCCCTAGAAAGCCATGCAACCAATTACGACCGTCTGACAGATGACTCTGACCTTGGAAAACACGGCAGAGCTCTTCACTGCTTGGTAGAAGGTTTTGTGGTGGTGGGGGGCTATTGAGCCATGACTCTGGGAGGATGATTCTCATTGCCTCCTCCACAGGGAAACATGTGAGTCAGTCACCAGCAGGTCAAGTACGTGGGAAAGGCCTTGATGACTTTGTTCTGATTCTGGCTGTGGGGGAATTCCTCCCAGACCTATGACACACACACACACACACACACACACACACACACAAATGCTGTGTGTGTATAGTATGTCTTACAAATACAGTAGGTTCATAATCTACTTCTTGCTAGAACTGAAAGCTCATACTGAGTCATGAGCTGGGACTGACATACCGCTAATAGGCGCTGAGTACTGTTCACTGTGGTCCAGGAAAACCGATAAGCGAAGCTAAAGTGGACGGGTACCCCCACCCCATTCTGAGCGATATAGAACATGAGGGCTCATCATAGCAACCACAGAGGAACATTGCTCCTGGAGAGAGTGGGGATGAAAGACGTGACTCACAGCTATTATACTGGCTGGCTGTGAAAAGCAGAATATACCGTTTAACAGAAAAGCTGCTGTCAAAAAATACATCACAAGGCATATAAAGTGCAAAAAAGGGGCATATCTCAGCTTCTGGAACATGCCTTCAAACATGTTTGTATTTTAGAAATATTATTAACTAGACTACTGTTCGTAGTGTTTTTTAAAAGCAACGCCGCAGGACATATTATAGGACTGCTTTAACATTCCCAGCGGCATTACACATTGCGCAAATAAGCTTGTGTTAATTAAGCTATACTAAATCTCTCAGGTTTATGTACCACATGCGGTGACTTGATCCTTTGTTTTCTACAGGGCTCCCAGCATTGTAATCAAGCCTCTTGAAGCTGAGGAATTTTGACCGCTCGATTGATACAGCGGCCTGTTGAGAAACCGATCAAACGCTGCCTCTCTTGTTTGTGTTTATTGCTAAAAGATTGCGTCATACTGTGAATACAAATTATGTAAAGCATGTCACCGGGTCAAATCAGGAACGTTACCAAAAGCTTACAGTTGGCATTTTGTTTTTTGCAGTTAACGGTTCACATTTTAAATAATCTGCTGTCGGATGCTTGCATAAGTCCAACATTCAACTCATTTAGATGAAAAAAGCAATTGCCCTTTGAGAGGCACAGCTTGAATTTCATGACACAGCACTTTGGACACATTGGACAGCAAAACGTTACCTTGTTCTATTTTTAATAGCTTTCAGTCTGATAGCCTATTACTTTCAAGAAGACGTACATGCAGCTTTCCAACAGCATCTATGGATTCTCAATTAAAAACATGGGATTGTATAAGGGAAAGCCAGAGGGCTGTTTGTTGTGTGAATGTTACAGTGATGCAGAAAATGTTACCAGAGTGAAAGGTGTTCACTCTGGTACACACACAAACCCTTGCCAATATTTACCTTCCAATTTGTGATCGTTTCATTGAAAAACTATGATATTGTAATGTATGTAGCAAGTTTTACTACCAGTTATTTCTCCAAACACATGTGTAACCATATAGTGATAGCCTTTCACAATTTAATACTCTTGACACAAGCCTTAGCTGTCTGTTTTAAGGTTAGGGTTTTAAAACTATGGACACCAATTCCATGGGCCAGTCATCCACAATTCCATCTTAACCTTTGCTCAGATTCATGCTTCTTGTTTGCTTTGTTTGTCAAAACATTACAGTGAGTCTTTCACTGTAATACTTTTAAGAAGGCTAACTTTGGATACTTATCTCCAGAGTTGGAGCCACCACAGAGGTAAGAGTTCATGCCTACATGTCAAGATGGCTAACCTTTAGCTCTGACCAGCTGTCCTAACTACTTGCCACACTCCTAGCATCTGGAAGCTGCACATTTATGCAAATGATCAGCAATTACAGTACGTCGCTGCCCAATTGGCTCTAACACACACACACCCCTGAAGCAAGATAAACCAAGAAAACACCCCAAATACTGCTTCACCACACAAAAACCTTGGCTGACCTGCTCGTAAGTAAATGCTCTCAATATATGACATTCCAGAGAAGCACATTTTATCCTTCTGGCAAGACTGTTACTGAGAGCACATAAGCTGTCACTGAAATCATTACCAAAATGAAGCTCACCCTGCTGACACTGGATCACAACAAATGGCCTCCACGAAGAGACAGGCAAGCCAAACCCACTACATTATTGGGGGGGGGGGGGGGGGGGTAAAATAATTACGTAA
>JAODLI010075193.1:0-12453 GCA_027575585.1 Percopsis omiscomaycus
GTGAGTGACTGGCTGTTTGCAATTCGCAACAATCACCACTAGATGTCACTAAAAACTACACACTGGCCCTTTAATGGGACCGATGAGCACCGCTAAAGGGGCGTGGCTTATGATGCAGTGTTCAATAGGCTCCTATGACTGCTATGGGTCATGAACGTTGACTATGCTCACATTCATATTCACCATTACTTACAATGTCGAGATCGACATAGGAAATAGGTTGATATTCCAAATAGCAGTGGAATTTGAGCATTAATATTTAAAAATATTACAAATTACTTAAAAGAAATGGTGGAATGTGTGTATACTGCACGTCATTGTCTTGTATGCTTCTGCTTGGGTTCAAAAACGTTGACCTCAGTTTTATGTTTCAACATTTAAACAATTTTTTCACCCTTATGAAAATAATGTCATATTGTAAAATGTATATTTGTATGCTTTGTATATGAACATACAAGGTTTGTATTAGCCACTTTATGGCCTCTTGATTTCTTGCATTATACTTTGTCTTGAATATGCTATTTAGTACTACTATATACATAGACATGTATATGTGGTACTAAACCATCTTATGTTCATATTCATATAGTCTAAAGCATAGTTGTTGTTTTTTCATGAGTCCTCAGCGCATTTAGCAAATTGACTGAATTACCTTGAGTAGAAAGCAATATATTTCCTAGTCTTTGCAGTATATTGTGTGTTTGCAAAGAGAGAAAAAAAACAGTACAAATCAAGAGAGAAGAATTAAAAATATACCTAGAAACAAAAATAGATAATACTACAAAATATAAAACGCATGCCTTTTCAGCCCATCCTGATCTCAGAGTTTCACCATGCTACATCAGTCTGGAAAACTATTGACCCGGTCAGAGAAAAAAAAAAGGGGCAAATCAGTGCCCAGTTGAGTGAATCATTGATGCCGACAGTGTCTGCATTTAAAACTAACTTTACTATCATAGTCATGGATGTTGCTCTGGCTGGTTAAAGGTGGTCCAGTCACCTGCTAATAACTTTGATTTACACCCTTTGGCACCGGCAAAACGATGGAGGCCAGGCTAATACAGTGACACCAACAACATAAGAAAAGACCCAAACGGGTATTTTTAGTGACCCTAAAATCAGTATCAGCGTCAGAGATGCAGACCAACATGCATGCAATAAACTCAATCTCAGAAACAAAATATTAGGAATGAGAAAATTATTTGTTGCATCTGATATTTCAGCGAGACACAATCAGGTACATTTAGAGTTTGTCACTTGCTTATGAAAAACAAATAATAATGAAAAAAACAGTACCTCCTATTTCTTCCTAAAAAGGTGCACGAACCACTGGTTCATCTCATTAAGGTGCAAAAACCTCCTTAAATCTCTCCAATGTCAGCCTTTAACAATATCTATTGTAAGGAGCTGGTATTACATGAGCTGGAAATACATAATTTACATACATACCTAACCATACAATTAGACTCCCATTACCAAAGAGCCATGTCCAAAACATACGCACAGACAAACTGCTTATAACATTTTGTCTCAATAACAATAATATCAATTACAAGGCACATTCCAATATTCCATCTCTTTCCCGTGGCTTTTGCATTAGAACAAAATGTCAGTAGTTTACTAGTTTTATTTTTGTCCTTAATATCATAAGAAGCTATAAGCTATAGCCAAGTACTCAAATGCAGATCAAGTGTTAAGCAGGCTATTGGACTAGCAAGTTGCTAGTATAACAAACTTATTGATTCATGTTTAGCTTTGTACTGTCAACATAAGGAAAAATACACGGCTCCTATGTTAACAGTTCCGTCTACCATTTTACCACATGTTTATGCCAAAATAGCCCTCTCCCTTACTCGACGTGTTCTCTCTTTGCAAAGCTTCATAACAAAAAATGAATGAAACAAAATGATAGCGAGTTTAAAACAATCCCTCTCCGTCTCTCTGCATGCACACTGTGTGTGTAGTAATGTGCACTTGTATAAATAAAATTTTATCTGATAAAAATATAATCAACTTTCTTGTTCCACTTAGGTTTTCTTACCCTCATCACAGTAACAACTTTAGACGTTTCTCTCTGGGCCGTTATCAGGGTATAAACAGAGGGCTGTGTTGACATGACATGGAATACACAGAGATGTGACACATAAAAGACACAGCACAGTGAAACACAACCAGGCTATCTATATAAGATCTAATATGAGGTGGGATGTATGGGGAATATTTTGGCAGGTTAGTGAACCACACATATCCACCCCAGCTAACCCAAGGATGACAGTGGAGAGAAAATAAAATACATATATTAAAAAAATGAAACAAATTAGTCCGATATATTCTTTCCACCATTTTTCCATCCATCCTTCCCCCTCTAATATGTCTGTACTGACCCTCTGAGGGAATGCATTTAATATGCAGGAGTGTATGATAAACAAACAATACACAAGGCCCCCAAGTCCAAACATCTATTTCCTGTTGTTGAACGATAAAGAAAAGATTTCTGTCCAAATGTAACAGCTATGCTAGTCAGTGCTTGAT
This sequence comes from Percopsis omiscomaycus, assembly GCA_027575585.1. Taxonomy (NCBI): domain Eukaryota; kingdom Metazoa; phylum Chordata; class Actinopteri; order Percopsiformes; family Percopsidae; genus Percopsis; species Percopsis omiscomaycus. The sequence continues at coordinate 2,533 of JAODLI010075193.1, forward strand.
TTGGTGCTGAAATGAGGGGAGGGGGAGGGGGAGGGGGAGGGGGGGCAAGAAGAAGAAGCACCCCACTTGCTGTTCCGTAACAAATGTTGAAATAGATGTCGAATTTGTACGTGTTGTGAAGCAGGGCGACAAAGAGTTTATTTCAGCCCAAAGTAGTGCAGACAGGGCTGTGTCTGTATGTGGATGTATTGGCGTATCTGTTACCGTCCCACTTTAACCTGCGCCGCTTAAAACAACACCCCTCCGTCTGCGCCCACACCTGGTAGTGATTCACCTGAGGAGCCGCCGGACTCCATGCCGGCGCCCCCAGCAACCTCTAGGGAGGTGGGGTCAAAGGCTGGCTCCGCCCCCAGCGTGTCCTCCTCCATCTTGACAGCGTCGGGGAGGAAGGCGGAGTAGGCGTCGCCCTCGGCCATCAGAAGCTTCAGCTTGGGGATCCAGCTCTTGCGGACCACGCGCCGCGCGTTGGTGCACATGTCGGCCGCGATGGCGTTCATTTCGCTCTCCTTGAAGGTAGTGGCAAAGTTCTGGCAGTAAACTGTGGGGTGGGGGGTGGGGGGTGGGGGGGGACAGACATGTTAGGGGAAATTCACACTGTGCTGGAATTTATTATATTTTTCTACCATAATTCTTGTGCTAGAAAAATAAAGAGTAACTGGATGCGCTTTCACACCACATTTTCTAAGTCTGTGTTAGTGTGCAAACATTTCTTGTGGATCATTAGTTATAATCTAAGTCTTGATCATTTGTTTGGCATTCAACTGTGAGATAAATCGTACCCCTGCATGCATCTGCACTTTTTTTCCCACCAACAGTAAAATTTGCCTAAAACATCCCATGGTACAAAGGTTATCGATAGTATTCATGTTAATGTGCAAGGCGGGTTAAGAAACACTTTAGGGCTCGTAATTATAGTCATAATGTGAAATATTAATTAAAACATACCACTAAATAAAGAAACAGTGAAAGGAGAGAGAATTTAGATTTTTTTGGTTTTTACTTTAAAGGATGCAAAGCCGTAAATTAAGGTCTGCCCTATGATTGGGTCAGGGTCTGTCAGGTGACTCACGGGCGCAATCTTTTTTCCCACCTCATCCATCACATTACACTTATGTAGCCTAATGATTGCTATAATTGATGGGCAAGTTGTATTGTAACTAAATGTGATTCATTGATAATGTGATTGTGCCGATGGTATTCAAATGTATTCCAATTTTACATTTACTAGTAAATACTACTTTATTCATAGTTTTTCTCACACACTGCTTGCTTGACATACATGTGGGAATCATATTGATGCGTTGTATTATCTTATGATGCATTATTACTACATTCAGAAGGCTACATAGGCCTACATATACCAGGCAGAAGTGTTTGCAACAGAGCTTTGCGACTTCTTTTGTAAACATCAGAAAACAGCCCCGCACTGACTGTACAGTCATTTGATAGTTATTGAGGTAAACAGACACGGGTGTATCTCTGTAGGTATCCTTACCATGTTGTCAGATACTTATAACATTTATGAGCCTGTCAGTGGCGAAAACAAGCACTTTGCTTGCCCAATAGGATTACATAGCATAGCCATTTGATAGTGGGTAACAAAATGGCACCTATTGTTTAGTTGCCTCTAGTGATGCCATCTAGTGGAGATTTCAAGTCACGGTTCCTACATATGCTTGTGCATTGTTGATTATTATATGACCCAATGAGCGCCTGAAGCAGAACATATTTACAAACGTGAGTCTCACTGTTTATGGCTAATTGCATCACAATCAGACTTCACTCCAAAATAAGTTAATTATACATCATAGACCTGCTGTATATGCACATCAGTCTGCATCCTTGTCTAGACATCCAGTAATGGCCAGACAAAAAGACAAAACTGCCGACTCACATTTGACTGCGTGCAACACTCTGTTGTCCAGGGGCTTGCGGCTAGGGTCGTTGGTGGATGAGCGGATACCAGTTCCACAACTGTTAGCCAGAGTGTTTCTATTACAGTTGAAGACAGTTAGTCAAATCTTTTGACACATGGCCTCCAAAATGGGGGTTATAACGACGCTGGTCATATGAACCACATATTTTTATGATACAAATGTTTACACATAATCACTAGCCACAATAACAACATAATTTATAACAGCACTTTATTCTAGTCATCTTTGCAAACAGCAAAAATGAGCTCAAGTTGGCCGCTTACCCAGGATCTCTCTCTTATTTAATTTTATATATATATATATATATATATATATATATAAAAATAGAGAGCCTGCCAGTCACATGAACCACAGGTAAATAGCACTTCGCAATGGTAGACTAGAATATAATTAAATACATGCTATACACATGAGAGCACACATTTTAGCATGGGGCCCTCAAATATGGTTATCAAAGAGAAGTCTCGCTGATAATTATTAACATCAATATACTGGCCAAAATACAGTATATAGCACATACTTCAGGCAACTGATACTTCGAGCAACCCCCCTAAAAAACGTCTCGCAGCCCTTGGGGGAGGTCTTGACCCCAGCTACAGAACCAAGAAGATAAATAAACACTTCCCAGAGGAACTAACCTGTCAAAGAAGGCAGCCAGCAGCCTCCTCAGCAGCACCTTGTGTCTGGTCCCTGCGCTCACGTGACAGTTCATCAACTGAGCTCGCGATATGTACACTGAAGTACCTGGCGAGAGTATATACACCATCATTCTACTACCTACATGACAACTAACATTATTAAGGAAATGTGTCCCCCAAAAGTGAGTAGGATTTCACAGCATTTTGGTGCAGCTTTGGTTGAAATAGGAAAATCCAAAAATTCATATTGTTTAATGCGCGGCACTTAAAATCATTGTATACACAATATACTTTCCACTACTCTCCACTGTGTGATTTCAGTTATTTTAGTACGCTACCTTAATGGTAGTTAGCTAGCTAGCTAATGTTTTCCTATTAGCTAGTTATGAGCCAAACCATACAGTACTATTGTAGGCATCTTCTAAATTGGAAATAAATTGTAAGCCTAATATCGTTAAAATTCAGGCATTCTCAGTGACTATACTGCCACCTAGTGGGCTGTAGGCCACACTAACATGCAGTTCAGTTAACATGCAGGGCAGATTCCATACTGATCCCTAAAATTTTGACACATTGTAGACTGGATCTTAAAACCACAGACCATATAGGTTTCTGAGAATATTAGATGAGAAAAATAAAACAACAAAAAGGCAGACACTATGAAGCAATGCTAGAATTCTTCATATAGTTCTGAGTCCCCCACATACCTGAGACTAGCTCAAGTTTCTCTGCAGGGTCTCCCTCCTCATATAGTTTTGGGTGGCAGCGGTTGCCTATCTGAGTGATGAGTTCTGTGGGGAGGCATGTCAGGTCTCGGCCTCGCATCCGCCCTCGTGTCTCAGTGTGGTCTGGTAGGGCCTCCACGCGCTCACCAGTGGCTGGAGAGACAAGGCACATTTAGAGACAAAGACAAAAAGCAATTTAATTTCCACACAGAAAAGACTGGAGAACCCGAGGTAGCTCATATCAAAATCTTTTAGCAATAAAAATATTTGTCCATTGGTTCAGCCCTACTAGGTGCAACAAAACTGACATACAGGAAGTATGTCAGTCAGGAAGCTGTCAATCAAGCAGTCCTTGGCATCACATCACTCTATAGCCTGGTGCACACTACGATAATCGGGCTGACGTTGGACCGGGAAATAGCAGGGGTGTTCACTGTTTTGAGGCTGTCTGAACTCAAGAACAGACTCTAGTCACCCCAATCCTGACGTACTGTATGTGGGGGAACAGGAAGGAATGTTGAACAGCACCCTGCAATAGCCAATAAGAGCTCAGCTGGGATGCGTCAAATGCAGAACTCAGCTAGAACATTTTGCAGGTCTTTTTGAATTTTGATTTACTTACTAACTCAAACAGTCAGCATACCTCGACACACTATGTTTGAATGTATTGCTTTTAAACTTCCTGGCCCTCAACCACTTTTTAACCACGATTTGACCATTTATAGACCACCTAAACCATCTGTCGTGTTTTTAACTGAACTTTCCTTATTAATGATTTCTGTTTGTGCCATTTCTCCCAATGTATTGGTTGTAGGTGATTTTATTATGTAGCTATTATGTAGCTGTTCAGATTTAATATCCCTACTCGACAGTCTTGATGTCACACAAAATGTAACTTTCCCAACTCACAACTAAAGGTCACATTCTCAATCGTCTGCTCTGCTTGCGTTTCCCCCTGCAATAGTATTGATGGTCACCTCCCAAACCTGTTATGTTTGACATTTCTGTTCCCTTTTCCAAGAGACTAGTCAACTGCACCATCCCATTCAGAAATGTAAAAACATAAACCGCACAATTAATTATTAACCCTTACCCCAGTCCAGTCTCCCAGTCCAGTCTCCCAGTCCCCTCTCGACCTCACCACTCACTACAATGACTGCCTTTCCTCCTCCCTGGACTGCCTTGCTCCCCTTTAACCTGTACAGTTTCTTTCACTTACACCGCTCCCTGGTACACCTCCGAGCTGCGTCAATTAAAATGCTCAAGGCGCCTTGAGCAACTCTATATGAGAACTGGTCTGAAAATTCACTCAACAATATTTGGATCACCTATCAAACTATAAACATGCCCTCTTAGCTGCCAGAACATGCTACTACTGCAACATAAACTGAAAAAACAACTCAAAAACCCACAGTAACCCTTCACGTTCCTGACAACTTCTCTACAGACCCCTCCCCCGAACAGTGCAACAACTCCCTAATAATCATAAAATCCACAACATCCTTCAACAACTACCCGCAACCTGGACCCCTGTTGATCTGTCCTGGATGAACAAATCTAATGTCCCATCCTACTGCACTGCAATTTCATCCGCAATTCCAGAACAACCACCTGCCAACTTGAGCCCCTACCCACCAGCCTTGTCTAAGCCACCCTGAAGATTTCTGCTGTGACCCCCATCCTCAAAAAAAACGGACAGCATTATTTCACCACCGCAATATTACCAGTAGGGATGGGGGATATAGAAAACTATATCAAGATATTTCATGGTATTTTTTGCGGTATTGATATAAATTACAATATGTAAATAGTATGTATAGTATAGTATCAATGTAAAACATTGATCCAAAAAAAGTAAAACTTAATCCTGATCATAATCAAATACTAAACTATTCCAATTAAGTAGGCTAAAATTTGAATATGAATTTCATTAAGAGATTAAAATTCCAGTGAAAATGCAATCACCCATACTCGCAGGATCAATACTTGCAGGATATTGTCAATATCGCGGGATGACAAATTCTTATCATGGGGAGGAATCGTACTGTTATATCATGGACGATATGATATGGCACAGCCCTAATTGTCAGACTCTCTCAAAATCGCCTCCCACTCTCAAAATCCAGCACTGAAAATTGTATCCATGCTTTCGCCATCTCCCGTCTGACAACTGCAATACTCTCCTCGGTATCCCCACCAAACTCATCTACCGACTCCTAAGGGTCGAGAACTCCGCTGCAAGAATCCTCACCAGCACCAGATCAAATGAGCACATCACTCAAGTCCTCATCAAATTACATTGGCTCCCTGTGCAATACTGGATTCATTTTAAGACACTCCTCCTTACTTCCAAAGCCCTTCACAACCTGGCACCTACCTACCTCTGACCTTCTCTGAGACTATGCCCCCTCCCGCTCTCTCCGCTCCTCCTCTGCTGGTCTCCTTGTCACCCCACCTATTCTGCCTCTCCACCATGTGTGCCCGAGCATTCAGCTGCTCGGCACCCAGGCTCTGGAATGCACTCCCCCCCGCACATTTGACATGCGGATTCAGTCAACTAATTTCACTAACCTCCTCAAGACGCACCTTTTCCAGGATGCTTATAACCTTTAGCCTTGACCTCCTATGTGTGCCCCCTAAGCTTATCCGTGTACAATTTTATCTGTGTTTATATGTGTACTGCACTTTGATGGTTTATTTTGTTGTTGTTTTTTTAAAAATCACACAGAAAAGACCTACAGAACCCAGGCCAGTTCATATAAGATCAGTCGGTTTATTGTGAAGCTATTAGATGGTATTAGTCAGAGCGTGCACATCTCCCTTACCAGCAGCGCCCACGTTGAGCATGCTGTACATGGTATACATGTTGCAGATCTGCCTGTACTGATCTTCGGCACTTTCCTCTGCCCCCTCCTCCTCCTCCTCCTCGTCGTGGTAGCTGATAGGCGAGTCGCTGGCGTACGCGCTCAGAGTTCCCGGGCTGGCGCTGTCCGACGCGCCGGGCCCAGCCGAGGAGCTTCCGTTGGGCCCGCCACTGTTGCTCAGGCCCCCTCCGGCCACCATGTTCACTAGGCCGGTGCCGCTGGCACCCAGGACCATGGCCAGCCCCAGCGCTCCGGGGTTCTGGACGGCACCGCCCCGCAGCGCCTCCTGGGAGAAACGCGCCGCCTTCCTGGATCCCCCTCCACCTGAGCATGCGTCCCGGCCGCCGCCACCACTGCTGCTGCTGCCCCCCTCCCACAGCCGCTTGGCCACTGGGGTACAGACCACCGAGTAAGGGGAGGCCCCCTCGGGTTGGCCGGCGGGCTGCTCTGTCTTGACCCGCGACAGCAGGGGGAGCGGCGTGAGGCAGGGGGAGGGCCGGGCAGCGCCGCTGGTCTGCGTCACAGGACTGTGGGGCTCAGAGGGAGGGGCCTCCTCCGCATGGAGGCCCTGGGAGTCACAGCTCGGGGAGGACACCTGGAAATGAATGTGAAATAAAAAAATAAATCAGCTGTCAGGCTGCCAATGGCCTTCACCGAACACGAACATGAATCAATAAAGAAGCAGTCTGCATGCTTTCTGACCCACAACCCCTAAAAAAGAGAATTGGTTAGCAACTTAAAAACCCTTGTGCATGCCCATGAAAACCCTAATTCTCTATAATCATCATTCAACGTTTATGGCACTTTTAGAACTTACTGATAGAATACATACAGCTTTAGATAATGAGCATTGAAACTGTAAACCATGCTATTTTGTTTTCAATAATGTATAGATATCGCTTTCATGATAATGTAAGTGGCTAAGTAATTATAATAGTTTTCTATTTTTCTTAATAGAAAAAAATGTTTTCATTAATTGTCATGAAAATAATAAAAAGAAATATAATGTAATATGGACCTTTATTATTTCTTATTTATATAAACATTTTTTATGCAGTATCTAGCACCACATTCTCATTGCTCTTAGTAGATGACACAACCTTTTTGTCTCAAATAAAGATTTAATAACACTCTTTAGAGAACTAAATCATGATATTCTCAATTACTCAATATGGTTTCAAACAAATAAGTTGTCACTAAAGGTCAAAAAGTCTAATTTTATTATATTTGCAGGAAATATTACAGTGAGCAAATTAAACTCCATATTCATAATGAAGAAATAATCAATAATAATAAGTTTCATCAACATGTTTTTTTTAGGTATTTTGATTGATGATGAACTCTCTTTGAGAGAACAGGTTAGTTTTGTCTGCAAAAAGGTCACTAAATAAATATCATAGAGTTATCTTGTGGAATGAAAATGTACATTTAATGGATTCCTCTGTGCCAAAATATCCTGCTGTAAAAAACATTTGATTTGGAACAAAAATTATCACTCTTACAAACTGCATCTTTAACTATACTTCCAAACGTATTTTATATGTGCAATTCTTGAATACTAATATTTAAAATATATTGGTGATTTTTGTATGCTTATTTTCTAACTTTTGTATGTCCTTTGGGTGTGGTTTTTCATATAAGCCTTTACAGGTTTCCACCACACCCTCACACGTGTTAGTCTACGAAACGAAAACCAGTCTAGCTGGCAGCATTGATTAGGATTGGGTACGTATCAAAATCAGATGAACGGAGATGTATTGGATTCAAATACAGACACTAGCACATCTGCACCTTGAGGAAGAACTCGGTGCCCTTCTCCATGATTTGCTGGATCTGCAGGAAGCCGGCGGTGTACATGAGAAGGAATTGGTCCCCGACAGTCATGCTGAGTCGGCCTGTGTAGCAGAAGGACAGGATCTGCTGGAAGCTCTGAGGCTGTACAGCCGGGGGCAGCTCCACAACCGCGGGGCTTTTACCAGTGCCTCCACCACCACCACCACCTCCACCGCCGCTGAAGAGGTCCCGAAAATAGGAGCTGCTGGCGGCGAGTACAGCTCGGTGTGCCTACAAGGAAGAGCAGGAATGAGAATTCTTTGTAGGTGTTTATCTATGAAACATGGCTGTTCACGCCAACCAGCCAAACTGTGGAGAACCTCTCATGTTAACCCATACTAACCCCAGTAGTAATTTTCCATTAGCCAACAGTATTTAGGCAGCTAAAAAGAGCATTACGTAGGGTTTCATAACCTAAAACAATGGTGATACTAGATCGCCATGTTTTTCCAAACCTAGGCTTTCTAACCTTGAAGGTGTGGCCCTTGACCACCACAGAGACGTCACAGTAGAGGCCCTGCAGACGCTGCTCATTCAGACACTCGAGAACGTTGTTGCCAAAGTTTGGGATCGCCATCTGGAGGGTCTGGGCCATGATGCACCTACACACACACACACACACACACACACGCACACGCACACCACTACAGGCTCTAGCAGGCAGAGACACAGACAGAAAGAGAATGTAAGTATTCAAATAACTCAACTAACTAATTAATTAAATCGCCAGAGGTCCCATGCTAAATCAAGCATGTTATTCCTCAATGAACTGTACCTAGACCTTAGGAGCCAACATCAAATTGATGGGCCAAAACCAACCCACGAATACGCCTATGACTTTTGGCTCATTTAAGACATTGCACTGGAAACACAAAGTTTTGTGAAGTCTCTGAAGCTGTCATAGATAATCTACAATGCCCTAATATTACAGCCTACTTCAATGAGTACTTTGTGTACTTTTTATTGCCTGAAGCTGGCTCAGTATAAGCCTATTTATTTGCTATTTTCTATGGGCTATAAAATCCAATGTCCTTATAAACTGGGTCATGCTCTGTTATTCTATGTGCATAACTGCCGCCTAAATCAACACTGCATAGCATGTTCCCATTCATTTCAATAAACAGTCAAAGGCAAACATACCCCCCACCCCCCCACCCTTTGCCCAACACCATCTAGAAGATTCCTACATTATGCCTGCTACTTTTAAGTAGAACTAAATCATATTTTTACTTCACTGGGGATATGACGTCCGATTGCAGGCAACAGTGTGTTGTCTTAATATTTTAATACTAAGTGGCCTGACCTCTTTGAGCATTGCTTCAGCTTTAATCAACAGCCAGGGTAGGTTAATGCTATTTAATCCTGTATGCACTTCTATAGTCCCAGCCTATGCATAGATAAACAAACGCAATACTAGGCCACTGCTTCTCAGTATTAGGACATGTACACGCAAAACGCAAAACTACTATTAGAATACTCCAAGTAAAAAAAAGAAAAGAGACACAGCCAGCCTTTAGTGTGACAAACTGAATCGCAGTGAGCCACCCCATCATATCCAAAGCCTCTCATTCGGGCCTATAGCCAAGCTACAGAGTAAAAAGAAATGCTCTCTTTGTCTTTGCCTCTCTCTCTCATACTAAAACACAGATGCGCACACACAAGCTCAAACAAACCTACAAAAGACACACTGAGTCACACACAGACATCAGACAATACTGCTTGTTTACAGTTTGGCAGGCAAGCTGCAATGTGCACACATGGAGGATGCACAGTCTCACACTCACACACGCACACACGGATTGAGGACAAACTGTGCAAACACACTCAGTTCACAGCCCTGTGTGTACGTGTGTGTGTGTGTGTGTGTGTGTGTGTGTGTGTGTGTGTGTGTGGGTGTGTGTGTGTGTGTGTGTGTGTGTGTGTG
>JAODLI010075194.1:0-12452 GCA_027575585.1 Percopsis omiscomaycus
TGGAAATCGATTTAGTATATCGCGAAAATAAATATGGCGATATATCGCTGTATCGATATTTTAGCACAGCCCTAGTGACATGGAAGTGTCCATGTTTATTGGACAAATGCACTTACATACAAAGCAGCAGCCATGAATAGTGACACCAACATATATACAGTGAGTCAGTGAGACAAAGCACCTTTAAGCCAGATTTCTTAGGGTACGCAGATAAACTTTCATCCCGACTGTAAACAGAGACTGTGCCCTATTTATTGCCCTATTTAGGGTTTGAACCATTTGTAGTGCTTTCCGAATAATTTCTAGACTGTCTGGTTTCCTTTATTATTCATTATATTATGACCCATATTGCTTTGTAAACATATCTTACAACTGATACAGTATACATTCGCTGCCCACTACCTCCGTGCCAAGTCCCATAATGCACTGCGGGTTTCATATTTTAATTCCCACAACTGTAAAAGCCCCTGTCCACACAGAAGTTAATATGGTTGATAATACTTATAAAATGTAATTTCTATATTTGTGGTCTATTTGTGTAACATAACTCTGCTAACAATCCACAGTTTATCTCTGTGCACTTTTGCAGCACAAATAGTGTCTAAATCGGGTGCGAATTCAGTTACTCACTTACTGGTTCCCTGGCTAGTGTACTAGTGTACAGAATTAAACATCTAGTGAATAGTGAAGGAATGAGTGAGAGGGTGCGATTCTGGAGCCAAAAAAAATAACTTTATTCCCACAGCTCTTAAAGCTCCTCCAAATCACTTTGGCTGACCTCTTCTTCGGTTGAGGTTAGACAGAATTTTATGATGCAAAAACTGTATAGACTCAAAACAACCAATCATAAAGACGGTGTCAGTTGTTTTGCCTTAACAGGTGTAACAAAACTGATAAAGGAGAGTGAGGGAGATCAGGCAGGTTCTGCACATGGACAGTCCTGAGAAGACACATCTAACCAGACATTAACTCAAAACACCTGTGTGTGGACATGAGCTTTAACACGTTAACGTTTCCCTATTTCCAGGTTACATGGTCACATGTAATGTTAATCTCTCATTGTGGCTAAACAAACAGTAAGACTTGGTGTACAACTTACCCTCCCGCTGCAGCTGCGTGCAGGCAGGTCCTCCCCAGGCTGTCGGGGGTGTCTATCTGGAAGCCTGCATACAGGACCGAGTCGTTACACATTATGCTAAAACTCCGCCCTGAAGTGGGCAGCGCAGGCCGCAAGGAGACGGAGGAAGGGCGGATGACAACGCACAGCAGAAGCCACGAAGAGTAAAGGAAGAAGAGAGAGAGACAGTGGGCACAGGAAGAGGGGGAGAAAAAGACAGGTGTTAGTGTGTGTGTTGGGGGGGCACGAGACTGGGTCATGGTCAAGTAAAAGCGTGTGACAGGCTTGTGGGAACATCAAAACACACGTACACGTGTGCATGCGTACACAGGTGAATAAAACAGTGAGAGCAAACACATTTAAAGACAGAGGAAAGACCGGAAGAATCTGGAAAAACACTAGTGCAGTAAGTAGACAGCTCCACATTCACAGTGGTCAGTGCCTATGACCAAATAACATAAGAGTAGGTTCAAAGTTATGTTAAATTAATGAGATTGTTCGAAATTTGATAATCAGTGTTTGGCAAATACAGTCTATTTTCTTCAATCAGGGAAAAAGCTTAATTTAACTCCAAAAACACCTGTAACTAAAGCAATATAATGCCAATGTGAAGCTGTCACTAAATCTTATACTTAATTCTGGGACTATTTTCTCTAGTTATTACCACAAACAAAGCTACAAAAACCAGCACTATGGCCAGCAAATAGTTAAGGAATATTATTTTTGCTTTAAGCCCCTGGTTTCTTACATCATGATCAATAACACCACAGTGGATGATTGTAGTCTTCAACAATTCCAACTATCCCTTTAAAATACTTGATAAATACAAAAGATCAGACCACCCCCGTTGCAGAGCGATCCAACCCACCCATAAAACTGCAGTTGCACCCAGAAATCCAGGGCATGTAAATGACTCCTTTGTTGTTATATATAGGCTGTGCCATCCTTCCTTATGCCTACAGCAACACTGTGGAAAATAGCCTAGAGGCCATAGTCAAATTTAGCCAGAACATGTCCTTTCTCATATCCATTTATTCTCTGGTGATCTAGAGATTAGAATACGTAGCCCTCAACGCCACAGACTGATTTTTATCAGGAAACAACTTTTGAAGCATTAATTAATACAATTTGATGAACCAACCCAAGACTTATTATGGCCTCTAATATATTGCAAAATATTGCATTGGGATACATAAGTGAAGAAGGTATATAGTGCCACTATCAATATTCCAAGAACAGCATTGAAGAAATTGCTGTGTAGTCAAGAGAGAGACAGGACCCCTCAGTAATGAGTAATTGGGCTCAGCAAGGCCTCATCTGTCTCTGGAACAGTGTGACTCTAATCTCACCAAGGCTGAATACTTGTGGAGGAATTCTCAAGTGGGAGGGGATTAAACAACTTGTCTCCTGATCTACAACAAGAAAATTACACTGCAGAATCACAATTTCCATTATCGCAGGTTCATATTCCCTTTCAGCAATGTTGGACATGAGTGGGTCCCATAGCCCCCCACCTAGGACACCAGCATGTAAGGACAATGGCCATGTCCAAATTCTCTGTACTGTAATTTTAGTATATGACATTTTAGTACAGGGATATAGAGGTAACATTCCTACAATGCTTTGGACCTCGACGTCATCTTAATGACAGTGGCAAAAAAATTACATGTATTTTTAGCACAGGCTTGCATACAGGTACTTGCATAATATTTATGTTTGTTTGGTATGAATAATGTTCACATACTAAAATATCACATACTAAAATTGCTACTATTACTTTTACTATTATATTTAAGCACAGAAAATTATCAAATTATTCTTGAGTGCTTCCAAATTTGTTTGTGCTTTTCCAAAAATCACTTCCAAAAATCCTCAGCCAATGAGAATAGGTAATGGGTTTGGACCAATGAAATTGTTCATATTCCCCTACGTTCTTATTACTTAGATACATTTTGTTTTACATTTATAAAAAGCCATTTACAACTGACAAACAGCAGTGCTGTCGGCTAAGGGACCGTGTAAAATGAAACTGATACTAAAGAAAAATCTATATACACCTTAATATATATAGAGAAGTTAAGCCACAAACAGGACTGAAGTTAAGCCACAAACAAGACAAATTTGAGTGCATGCACACTCTTCCCGAACAAGCAAGCAGTATATTTGCAAGAAAAGAGCGAAGGAGTGTGTAGATATATTTACAATTTAAGGCAGTCAAATAATTCTAAAGCCTCCCGGCTGCTGGGAAACTCATGTAGTTTGTGATACCTGAAGACAGAAGCTTCCGGCAACAGTCAGAGTGAGCGTTCAAGGCCGCCAGGTGAAGGGGAAACATTCCATGGACCCCTCGCCTGCAGAGAGAAAGCCAGGAGTCAATTACACCCTCAAAGTACATTGTCCTAAGAACATTGACGGAATCTTCACTACAGTCAAACACACAAACAAGCACCTTGTGCAGTCTGCACCACTGGTGATGAGTGTGTTGATCAGAAGTTCGTGGCCGTAGCGAGCAGCGATGTGAAGAGGAGTATTGCCATCCTTGTCCACGCTGTCGATCTCCCCGCCTAAAATATAAGAGCATTTTCAAAAAAGGAGGACAAATGATATGAGGATGAGACACAAGGACACGAGACATGATGAGAGATGCTTCACCGTTCTGGATGAGAGTCTGGGACCGTGTGAATCTTCCATGGACGGCTGTCATGTGGAGTGGGCTCTTCCCGTCCCGACTCTAAGGAAGAGAGGGAGAGATGAGAGAGTTAAAGGTCACAATAGATTGTTTTGTAAAAACGATGTTAATCTCATGTGTGAGGTCTTGAGTTTGTACATGATTTAATACAAATCACAATTACGTCACTAAGCAGACACTTTTATCCAAAAAAGTACTGCAGTACTACATACTGTTTATTACAGTACTAAGGAGCAGGAAGGGGTTAATCATCTTGCTCAAGGATACTTACTGGTAGAAGGGAATGAACCCAAGACCTTTCAGTTGGGAATGCACCACTTTAACCTCAAGCCTATCCTGCCCCTTATTTAAAATAATCTATATTTTTTGTATATCAAATCAAACATGCTTGCTAGCGGACTGATGGAAAAGGGGCAATAGACCGTTATAAGGTTACCTCTCATCATTGTTAAACGCAAAACATTAAAAAAAAAGGAGACCTTGCTCTACCTTCCTCTGACAAGGTTTCTACATAACTACAAAATAACTTCATACCTACAGTACCAGTTTGGACACACTTTCCCATTCACTTTCAGTAATTCAGTCCAAACTTTTGACTGGTGCTGTATATTCCTATTATCATTATTACACAATTTCCTCAATAGACTATTAATATAACAGTGTCAATCCGTCAGTATCTTATTTATTATCTAGCTACACCAACCATTCCTTAAAAAAGGAGCATTTACCAGCCATTCATTTAGTATGAAGGATTTACAGAGCAGGCACACAACACCTGAAGGGGTGTAAACCCGGGCGTTGCTTACTATAACAATTAAACCATTTAGCAGACACTTTTATCTACAGTGAATACAATTACAAGTATAAAGGAGCAGGTAGGGGTTAGGCATCTTGCTCAACAATGCTCACTGGTAGGCCCGGGCTTGGCCAATTGACTGTGAAGGAGTTCAAAATAAGGGCGGTGATTCAACAAGGAAGATGCAGCGGTGCTCATGTTAACAAAGTCCCACCGGCAACTTTAACAAAAGCTAGCTTTGTAGCAGCGACATGGCTGAGGGTTTAATAGAAATCAATTTTGTGCATCAAACACAGAATCAAATGTTTTTCTATAATATCCTTTTCTAAGCTACTACAAGTAGGAGTGTATTTACATTATTATTACCTCATAAGTCTATATTGTTCACTTGCATGTGGTTGCTAGTAGTTGCTAGTTTTGTGTTCCACTTCAAATGTGAAAAGTGTGCAGACTGGAGGAAGTTAAATGCGGGGACGAGTCCCACTAGGGCAGGTTCTGTCGGAAAAGGCAGTGAAACTAACCAATCAACAAATACAATTAGGTCATTTAGCAGACGCTTTTATCCAAAAGCGATTTACAATTACATGCTGCTATTACATGGAGCAGATAGGGGTTAGGCATCTTGCTCAAGGATGCTTACAGGGAGGCCACCTCTGGGGCTCGAACCCATGACCTTCCGGCTGGGAGTCCAACACCCAGACCACTAGACTATCCTGCCCCCAGTGTAAGCCCAACAAGTAAGCACCCGATTTCATTGTCTAAGCCAAATTTTAAAACAGAATGTCCCCAGACGTGTACTCTTTGTGCATCAAACACAGAATCAAATGTTTTTCTATAATATCCTTTTCTAAGCTACTACAAGTAGGAGTGTATTTACATTATTATTACCTCATAAGTCTATATTGTTCACTTGCATGTGGTTGCTAGTAGTTGCTAGTTTTGTGTTCCACTTCAAATGTGAAAAGTGTGCGGACTGTAATGCCATAGTCCCATTTGGCCCAGCGAGATCTTACCTGTACATTGACGTCGGCTCCGTTGTTGACCAGGAACTCCAGGCAGAGGGCACCGTGTGTGGACGCCGCAGCAAAGTGCAGTGGAGTGAAGCCCTTGTTGTTGGGCTGGCTGACGTTGGCACCGTAGTCTATCAACTCACTGACCACGGCGTCCTGCCCGTTGAAACAAGCCACATGGAGTGGTGTGTTCCCAAAGGCATTGGACTCATCGATCTGAGGTGTACCAGATATGCCAAGGAAAAACGTTTACACAAAGGATGGTGTGTGAGAGTGTATGTGTTATTGAATTGAGCCTTGAGTATATAAAAACCTACTGCTGTGTGTTACTATGCTAATGTACTTGTTGGACCAGCACCATCTATAGGCTGAAAACTTGCAGGTGGCGCATTAGGGCACAGTGATGTCACTTGCGATACACACACACACAGCAAGTGACATCACCTGCCAATACTTTCAACCAATCAGATATAGCAATTGCAAGAACCTGTTTTTAAGATGGTTACCGAGTGTGTGTGTGTGCATGTGTGTGTGAGCACACTACCTCCACGGCCAAGTTCAGAAGGTGTTTGACCACAGCAATCTGGCCACTGGAGGCGGCAGTGTGAAGGGGGGTGTATCCCCTCTTGTCCTTACAGCTGATCTCAGCCCCCCGGCTTACGAGTAGACACACTACATCCAAGTGCCCTGCAGAAAACACAAACAGACCGTACAAACACCTAAACAAAAACACCTAAAAACAGACCCATTATAATTAGAAATGGTATTAGCTACAGATGCGTTTACCCAACTACGACACATCTGTTAAATGGGTTAATTATAAGCTCAACCTCTGATCAGTTTTCTACAAGTATTACATATTATGCACATATATAAGAATTAAGTAGGCAGAGCCTATACCTAACCGGTACGACTGAATCAGAAACTGTTCATTAGCTGACTCACACCCACAGATTTATTTTAAAAGCATGTCAGCACACACATCCTTCCAGGAATTTAGTCATGATGTCTTATGTGTGTCAACCCCTTACCCATGAAGGCTGCCCAGTGCAGCGCCCGGCCATCCTTCTTATCAAATGCGTTCATGTTGGCTCCCTTTGCAAGAAGCAGGTTCACCATCTGACAGTCACAGAGAGGGAGGAAATCATTGAGCAAGAATTAAGTCTAGACTGAACCTGCATTCAGTACTGTAGGTTTGTGCGCGTGCATGGACACGTGTGGGTGTATGTGTTTGTGCCTGTCAATGCAGGTCTGCGGGGGCGGGGGCGAGGGTCTTTATACAACTGCATTCTAAATGCATCTCCTCAAACCGGCTGGGTTGGTGCATAAACAAAGCTTGAGAGATTTTAGCAGGCATAGTAGATAGCGGTCCATTCAGTCTCACAACAGCAATTTAATGTATGATGGATTGAAAGTGATATTTTGTGATTTCGACTACATCTATTTAAGTCCATATTAGTTTTGTCACGATACTAAAATTTAGATTTCGGTACCGATACCAAGTAAAGTATATAGTACCGCTTTTAGAAAATCAGTACCGGTTTACCGTGCAACACTAGTCCACATACTGTAGGTTGTGTGATATTTGGTGTTGTATTTAGTGATATTTAGTGTTGTATTTATTTATTTTTTTAGCAACCAAGCTAAATATTTCCTCTCGACCATCAGCATGTGGACTTATATTGGAGGTATGGATTCCACGGTTCTAAAATAGGTGTCACAGTTAATTGTAAAAGACACCATAATAACCATGATTACAAGGTTATCGCAATTATTTTCTATTTCGAAATGTAGCACTACTAAGGAAAAAACAAACGCTGAAATCATTTTGTAATCAACTACAGTATTTAAGTCCTGTAAATAGAAGAAAAAAAATATACATTGGAAACTAAGGTTTACTTCACCTGTCTTTACTACTAATAAACTAATAAAAACACTGTCCACTAACATTCTGAAATAGAAAAAGTAAATAGGCTACCATAGAGTAGATTGTATTGAAAAACATACACGCAACGTTAGTGAACTCAAATTAGCCTATATTCACATACTGACTTTTTTTGACTATTTCAAAGTAGTGACTTCAAAGTTCTAATGCTTAATCCATTGTTACGATTTATAACCGTGATTAACGGCAAAACAGATCACATCTCTAATTGGAGGTAAATAAACTAGTTTAAACGTTTTTTTTAAAGTTTAATACTTTAAAGCTGTTTCAAGCACTGCCTGGTCACAAAAGGCAACTGCTCCGTGTTTTTAAAAGCTGTCATACTGAGACAACATACAGACCTTTATGTGTGCCAGTACATTTCAGTACAGCCCCAGTACAATTAAGAAATAATAGCTGCATGCATCAGCCAATAAAAGGGGTCTAATGTTGCTGTTGGTTTCAATTGGGCTTGGGATAATAAACTGCAAGACTAACAGCAATTAATTGTCATATGCAGAGAGAATATTTGTAACATTTTTAATAATAGTACATTTGAATGTGCCGATTTGCCGGCTCCTGCAGTACCTCTGTATGGCCATTGAGGGCAGCGTGGTGCAGGGCAGTGCGTCCACCGCGGTCAGATACATTAACACTGCTCAGCAGGGGGATGATGATCTCGGCACAGCGAAGTGCGTTATTGGCTGCCGCCACATGCAGCGGTGTCTGCCAATTTTTGTCCCGGGCGTTCACATCTGCCGAGTGACGAATCAAAACACGAACAGCTTCCTAGACCAGAGCGAATGGACAGTCATATTGTCAATGCTTATATTTACTTAGTGCAGTATGGCCTGTTACGAATTCCTTCCTTTATACTGCACACTCAAGTATGTACTGCATACTACATACAATTAGTATGTATTAATAATTGTAGAAGACAGAAGCCACACATACTACAGCCAGCAAACTTGGCAGACTGTAATTGCAGCAAAAGTGACTTTTTGTGAAATTTTGAAGTTATCAAATAAGTAAGAACACTGTCATTAACAATAAGCAGCAAAGCATTGTGAGAGAGATTCCAGTCAGGTAGTTTGGATTGGGGCATACATGAAACTCTCATTCCATGATATCTATCAGATACCAACTTTGCGTACCACAATATTGCATTTACATACTCAAACTGCAAAATTAGTATGTTCTAATATGGAGAATTCAAACACAGCCATGTGTTTACAATCACAACTCAAGTTAAGGTACACCTACAAAATGTACCAAATGTCCTTATGGGAATAGATACAACTCAATCATCTTATCTTGTCAAGCAAAGTCATACACTAGTAAATCATTCAGTCCATTGTTTTCTACCCAGGACTCGATGCTCACAGATAATGGTACATTGTCTCAATATAATGCAGAAAACTGCAAGGATTATGGGTGAAACAGTTAACTGAATAACGAATTAAGGAAAGTTTCAATTGAAAGAGGTTTTAGTAATCAAATAATTGATTAAGTGATTATGTGTCATTGTTTCACAAGTTGACAAAAATGTTAATGCATGTTCTGTATTTAAAGTGTTTTATATTGCTGGGTTAACATTAAGCAATTTTAAGATACCTGTTTGGGTTCAGATAACTTGTGGTGAGCCCTTTCCATCATTTTGTACCTTATTATAGAATTCTAATGCCATTGGATAGTCTAAATGAATAACATGAATCAATCAAATAATCGAAAAGCTAATATACAGATCAATCAATTATAAAAAGAATCGTAGGATTGGAGTGTGGAGTGTGTGTGTGTGTGTGTGTGTGTGTGTGTGTGTGTGTGTGTGTGTGTGTGTGCGCGCGCACGCGCAAATGCTCACCTCACTCCGAGATGCCACAGAACGGTGGAGGGGGGTGAGCCACATGTTATCTTTGGCATTGACCCGAGCCCCTACAGAGGGGCAGAGATGAGAAGAGGCGAGGCTGAAAATGCAGCACTAAACAGCAACCAACCATATATTCTAAGGCAACTGTGGCCATTTGTAATGGGAATTTCTGTCCGTAACAGATGAAAAGGCTTTAGTCATTGATCATATGTAATAATATACAATATAATAAATTGTAACAGATATGATCCAAAATTTATATTTTGTTATACATTTTTTATCCACTGGACAGACCGATGGAGGGAGTAGAAAACCAGAAGACAAGGAGTGAGGGAGGGGTTGCGAGCAGTGAGAAGGAGGAGAGGAAAATGGAGAGAGCAATTTGTTACCTGACAGGATAAGCAGTTCTGTGATCTCGGCATCGCCCAGGAAGGCTGCAGCATGGAGTGGGGTGCGTTTCTCTGTGTCCTGGAGGGGAGAGGAACTTCCGATATTATCTGCTCTGCTCAGGCTGGATTTACCATGCCTGTACCGACAAGTGTCGGGGCTGACTAGTGCCTGACACACAACATTACAGAAATTGAGGGTTTAATAATTGTTTAAAGACTGACACATTTTACAGTTCAATTCACAATTTTATAGTTTAAACACATATTTCTACTCATTATAGCTTTTACTAACAATTATTGTCCAGACAGATAACACAGATATTCTTGTTGTCCAAACCACTACTGTATTAAAATGAGTCACTTTGATCAGCACAATTCATTATGTTGAACACACAGTATACAGTATATAAAAGTTGTATTTTATTAGGGTTGACAATTAAAGAAAATGTTGCTATTACTTGCTTATCTTTCAAAAAGGGACACAGGGGGCGCAATTCCAGTGAAATTACACTTGTGGTTGAAACCAGCATTACCAAAAAAAACAAACAAAAGTTTAAAAACTACAGCGCTGACTGAGTACACATTCTGTACTCCTCCCCCTATAGCCACTTTAAGAAGCATAAACCCCTCAGATTATTACATTTTCATCACATAAATCTCAAATGAATCAAGGGAATAATATACAGCCCTTCAACCCAACTGCTCTCACACAAACAGTAAGCTGGAATGTTACTAGTTAACAATGCCTGTGTCATAGGATCTATATAGGCTCAATAGCAGATCATGGAGCTTAGAATATACACAGAAGGCAGTGATATATATCAATCCATCCACACACACACACACACACACACACAGTACTGTGCAAAACTTAGGCAGGTGTGAAAAATGTTGTAAAGTAAGAAATGTATGCTATTTTGCATTCAAAACAACATCAATTCTTTTAGGTACACTTGCATAAAATGAGGGATTTTGTAGGCGTATGGTCAGATGTATGCATAAACAATTATACCAAAAAGGTGCCAACGATCATCAATTGAATATGTATGTTGAAACACAATCATTAACTGAAATAGAAACAGCTGTGTAGGAGGAATAATACTGGGTGAGGTAGGGCAGCCAAACTTAGTTAACAAGGTGAGGTTGCAGAAGAGAGTTTAATGTCAAAAGTCAGACACCATGGCAAGACTGAGCACAGCAACATGACACAAGGTAGTTATACTGCATCAGCATGGTGTCTGCCAGCTCCTTTTAAGAAGAACACAGAAACAGGCAACATTGGAGACCGTAGATGCAGTGGTCGGCCAAGGAACTCAAAGATAGTACACATCATGCTTACTTCCCTTCGGAATCGAAAGATGTCCAGCTCAGAATTGGCAGAAAACAGTGGGACCCTGGTACATACATCTACTGTCCGGAGAAGTCTGTGAAGAAGTGGTCTTCATGGAAGGCTTGTGGCCAAAAAGACATACCTCCGAATTGGAAACAGGGCCAAGTGACTCAACTATGTATGAAAACACAGGAACTGGGGTGCAGAAAAATGGCAGCAGGTGCTCTGGACTGATGATTCCTAATTGGAAATATTTGGCTGTAGCAGAAGGCAGTTTGTTTGCCGAAGGGCTGGAGAGCGGTACAAGAATAAGTAACTGCTGGTAACAGTAAAGCATGGTGGAGGTTCCTTGCCAGTTTGGGGCTGCATTTCTGCAAATGGAGTTGGGGATTTGGACAGAATGAATAGTCTCCTGAATGCTGAGAAGTACAGGCTGATATTTATCCATCATGCAATACCATCAGGGAAGCATCTAATTCTTTCTGCAGCATGACACGACACCAAACATACAGCCAAAGTCATTTAAGAACTGTCTTCAGCATAAGAAAAAATTCTGAAGTGATGGTATGGCCCCCACAGAGCCCTGATCTCAACATAATTGAGTCTGTCTGGGATTACATGAAGACAGAGAAGATACTGAGGCTGCCTAAAATCACACAGAAGAACTGTGGTTAGTTCTTCTAGATGTTTGGAACAACCTACTTGCCGAGTTCCTTAAAAACGGTGTACCTAGAAGAATTGATGCTGTTTTTAAAGTGAAGGGAGAGAAGGCCCGCAGTCTTACCTGAGCATTGATGTCTTCGGATTTGTAGATGAGCCTACGGATCTCCTCTGAGTCTCCATTGAATATAGCCTGGATGAGGGGAGGCTGGGGGGAGTTGAGAATTAAAAATCCACCACACAACATTAAGAGTCTTTTCATTCATCAAACTGAGACTGATGGGAAAACTACACTGTCGCTGGTTTTTACTCCCCACAGTAAAAAAAATACAAGCTCTGTGCTCATATACATGCATTCTTGTTTATACGCTTTGGTGTGGTTGGGGGTATAGAGGGCTACAACCACACTGTATCTGACTGGCTCATTGCACAGGTTATTATTATTCCTCACAGGTGTCTTAGAAATGGTCTAATCTCTACACCCCCCTCCCACACCCCACAGCTGTGTTTCAAAACAAAAACACATTTGGGGTTCTGGAGGTGAATCGAGAAGTGTACCTTCAATAAGACATCCGTTCTCTCCAGTATCACAGCTGTAAGAACTGCAGGCCTCTCTCTCTCTCTCTCTCTCTCTCTCTCTCTCTCTCTCTCTCTCTCTCTCTCTCTCTCT
>JAODLI010075195.1:0-12451 GCA_027575585.1 Percopsis omiscomaycus
CTAAGCATCCTTGAGCATCTTGCTCAAGGATGCTTAGGTAGGCCAACAACACGACCCCTACCTGCTCCATGTAATTGTATGTCGCTTTGGATAAAAGCGTCTGCTAAATGACCTAATTGTAATTGTAACTACGACATCATGCTGTAGGTGCAGGCTAGTTTAGTGGTCTTTCCAGCCAATAATACATGCAGGAAATAATTAGCAAAATGAATTGATAAGATATGAGCATGAGATACAGCCAGTTGAGATGAATGATTTGATATTAGTAATACAGAAAAATCTATCCCATAGGCTCAACTGTTTGTTTACTGTCTCTATTGGTTCCACTCACTCATTTATCTACTGTGTCCCTTGACTCTACTGTTTCTCCTGTCTCTCGATTGTCTCTACATCTCTAATGTGTCTCTATACCTTCTATACTGTCTCTGCTCTACCATGTCACTACGTTTTGTTAACTGTGTGTGTGTGTGTTTGTGTGTTTGTGTGTGTGTGTGTGTGTGTGTGTTAACAGCAGCAGGGCGTGTCCAGGTCTTGTCCACACCTCCAGCAGCAATAGTGATGAAGATGCCACGTCTGACCTTCGGGTCCAGAACGATATGTTGGAGAGAAAATCAGCTGGAGAGGAAACAAGAGAAAACAAAATGGCCAGATAAATGATAATGTTGGAAGGTCTATAGGAGCTAAAGAAGATTTTGGTGTAATCCAACACCTTAATAGGAATAAATCACCAGGGAAAGATGGTTTACCAACAGAATTTTAGAAGTTATGTGGCTTGGATAAAAAAAATGAATAAGCTATACGGTGACTAAGAGAGAGTTATTGTTTAAAAGAAGAGACCTTGGTGGTTTCGAAGCAGTAGACCTTGTAGGTAGATAGAGTTGCTATGTGACTCCACAGCAACACAACAACACAATGCCCAATGCCAAACTGTAATGATGAGGAAACTATAGACCATTTTCTGTTTGAATGTGGAAGATCTAAACAAGTGTGGCAATTTATAAATAAATGGGCTCTAAATAGGAAGATTGTTACGCCCATGGCCCTTTGACCTAGTCTCTCTCTCTCTCTCTCTCTCTCTCCCCCCTCTCTCTCTCTCTCTCTCTCTCTCTCTCTCTCTCTCTCTCTCTCTGCTTCTGTCTGTGTGTTGCTGCTGCTGATCATCATCAGCCTCCTCTGCCTTCTTCTGAGCTTTCACTCCACCACGCCGCCAGACCGTTAACCCAGCGAACCAGTTAGTCTCGTTCTAGCGTCTTAGAAACGTCTAGAGTCTAGTCAAGTTTTCTCCTGGTAACTCTCCTCATTGCCTCTGTGTCTGTGTCCTGCTCCTGGGTTCACATTCTCGCCCTTGACCAATGTACACTCTACATTATCTATATCGTACATTATTATATAATCTATATTGTCTGGATGGTACATAGTAGTAGTGTTTGATATTCTCTTTTGTATATTGTGGGGGTGTGAGTGTGGTTTATCTCTGTCTGGATAGGGGGAGGTTTCGGGAGGTGTGGTTCTCGGGATGCTAGGGGAATTGGGAGCAGGTGTGGGGGATTAGTGATCACCTGTCTCCCTAGTTAAGCAGGTTGGCAGAGCACCGCTGGGGAAAAGACGCACGCACGCACGCACGCACGCACGCACGCACGCACGCACGCACGCACGCACCATGATATCCCTTCTGTGGCTGGGACTTCAAGCTAGGAAATTGTTGCTTGTGCATTTCGGTGGAATAAATCACGTCAGACTCGTTCAGCGTTGCACCTTAGCCATTTGTGTAGTGGTCATACGCACGCACGCACGCACGCACGCACGCACGCACGCACGCACGCACGCACGCACGTGGAGTTTTGGGCTCCAGATAACACAATCAGGAGCCAAAAACTGTCCAACTGTAAATAAGGTTTTATTTTATCAAACCAACATTACCTGCTCTATGTTAATGAAATGCATAAAACATTCAGTGTGAACGCACCATAACACTGCATGATGCTGTGGGTTGTTTTCATGGTAACAAAGTGTGTGTGCGTGTGTGTGTGTGTGTGTGTGTACCTCGTCACACCCAGAGCACCGAGGCCAGACAGTCTGACAGTAGTGTCTTCCACAGAACAGTTTCTCATTGGACCAGAAGTAAACCAGATCCACCAATCCCTGGCCACATTCTGAACACAGGAAACAGGCTGGGTGCCACTGGGCGTCATGGTAACCAGCCCTCTCTGCGTAAACAACTGGGCTGTCCGCTGCGACCTTTCCATGGCAACCAGTACATACCTGGAGATAGAAGCTGAAGTAAATGTACAACCACAGTCTTCAGCTGGTTCTACTGAGAGCTCCACTACTCCACTCCTATCTCCTATCTAATAACCCTTGTCTCCTGATTCCTTGTCTCCTAACTCCAGTCTCTTAATCAGAACTACATGTTGTGACCTCCCCCCACCTCTCAATCCTAGCTAAACATATTACATTTATATTTTAACATATGCACACACATGCCTTCACGTGCACACACACTTTTTCTCTCCTAATTGATATCACTCTACTCCTGGCCAATCAGAAGGAGGGACAGCGTGGGCGAGGCAGGCTGTGTGCAGTGGAAAGGAAGTGGGTCTTGAAGCTATTAGAGGCCTCTCTGGTTTCATAATGGCAGCAGACTTCAAATCAGACCATTAGGTTTCTCCTCACACATCCGCTTCTACACAGAATAAAGTACCTTTCTTTGAGTCTACAAAAGATCTGTGAGCATTCTGCATTCAGTACAGTGTATAATTTATGTTCAATGAGGTGAAAAGACAATGGACTGTCAGGGAGGTCAGGGAGCAGCAGTGTTTTGGATTGGATAATTGGATCTGTCAGTGTGGCTGATTAAAAACAATGCGATTGTTTGTGGTATGTCACACCCGAGATAAGCAACGTAATGAGAGTAGGTTCATGAACGTATAACATTTTCCTTCAGTTTAAAAGGTTTACTAACTGTAGCAAAGCCTACTGAACGCACCCAAAGGCTGTCTTAAGAGTCTTTCTGTTGTCGTCATCACTTACATATTCATTCTTGAGTCTTTCTGTTGGTCCATTGGAGGATTCAGTAGCAGCTGCATTGCTATTGGTTGAGCTATGCTCTTTAGCATTGGTTGTGCCTTGGTCCTTACGCTCCTTGGCTCTTCTTTGGTTGGCTGCTTCAAGTAGAGTCCCTCCATCTCCTGGCAAGGCCAACTCCCCAACACCTAGCACCTCCTGCTTGTAGCTCCTCACAAACAGGAGCATGGAGGAGATCTGGAGAGGAGAGGAGTGTTATATATTTAATTGTTTTTACTTACCCAGTAGTACCCACAATGCTCTAGAGCATCTTCTGGCTGCAGCTCAACTCAGGTGTATACAGTGTACTTTTCTACCAACTGAATCAATTTGGTTACAAAAATACAATTTAAATAGTAGTTACATTCTTAGTTACATTCTTAATAAGACAGTTAGTTTCTTAGGGCTTCAAGGGCTTGAACGTCCTCAAATTTTGCTGGTTGTTGTTGTTTTGTTGAATGCTGCACTTTTATTTGCACAATTTTCATGGTTGTTGAGGTGCAGAGGGAAAAAAAACATGAATGTGTTCCTGAACAGTATAATCTTCATACTGGAGTGGCAATGGAAAAGGGACTTCCCTTAGTTAGTGTGTTAGTTAGTTAGTTAGTTAGTTAGTTAGTTAGTTACCTCCGAGTCGCTGGTAAGGCCCTGACATTGCATGGGATCCAGATCGTACACTGGTAGCTGCTGGAGAAGTTTCTTGCGTCTATGCAAGGCTCCCTCCGTCCCCAAGATAGGCCGCCTGTCCTCTGAAAACAAATCCATG
Source organism: Percopsis omiscomaycus (assembly GCA_027575585.1). NCBI lineage: Eukaryota > Metazoa > Chordata > Actinopteri > Percopsiformes > Percopsidae > Percopsis > Percopsis omiscomaycus. Next base: position 3,830 of record JAODLI010075195.1, read on the forward strand.
TACTGTAGAGCCTGGAGAGGAGGAGAGAAGAGAGGACAGATTAGATCAACTGTTTTTTTGTGTCTTTTGTGTATGTGTGTGTGGTTTAGGGTTAGCCGTCTCTTCAAGAAAAACCACAGTAATGTTCTCTGCCCCCCACACACACCACAGCCAGGCTAAATAATCTCAGTCATTGTAATTACAGACAGAAATTGAAACTTTAAAAACCCACCATCTGTTTTTAATGACAACAGTCTGTCTGGCAAGGAGCAAGACCTGAACTGAACTACCCTAAACTAGTTTATCCTATAGTCTAAACTACACTAATTCTGACTGAACTAAGCTATACCCTAAACTAAACTATGCTAGTCTAAAATAAACTAAACTAGACTTAACTAAACTAAAACAAGCTCCAGTGATAAATTGGTCGATGAGTCAATTTCTTGTTTAATTGATTGATTAAATTGAGAATATAATAATAATAACTAGATAAGCAGTTTAATGTCTAAATGTAACTAATACTTAACCAGGAAATGCCAGAGAAAAAGAATATACAAAAATGTATAGAACCAGTACAGACATGGTATATGACCAGTCCAGCCGGAGGTCTCACCAATTTCTGGGTGGGACAAGGCGGGGCCCATGTGTAGGTGGTGGTGTTGAAGGTGGGGTCTTTACGAGTCACCACGGGATTGGTCACAATCATACGGTTCCTCTTGTAGAGCCGCAGGCCGCCAGCCCCCCGCACCTTGGTTGTCAAATGGGAGCAGGGCGAGTCGGTGAGCAGGCGCCCCATTCGCTGATCACCCTGCTCATCACTGCCTGGGACGTGTTCAACCGAGCCACACCCACAGCTCACACAGGCTTTACTGGTGGACGAGAGGAGAATGGTACAAGAATAAGAAGGGAGGAGATGAGGAGAGAGGAAGTAAGGGCGAGGAATGCAGAGGAGGAAGAAGAAACAAGAGAAAAGTGGAGGAGTGAATTTTTAAAATTCATTCTTGGCCGAAACAGAGAGAGGAGAGAGAGAGATCTTTACCTCCAGGAATGTGGCTGGAGTCCGGAACAGACTTCCTTACATATCAAACACACTGATGTGCCTCCTTTTACTCCTGATCCTTCTCTCTGCCCTACTGACAACTGACAAAGGAGAGAAGAGAAGAGAAGAGAAGAGAAGAGAAGATAAGAGAAGAGAAGAGAAGAGAAGAGAAGAGAGGAGAGAGGAGGAGAGGAGAGGAGAGGAGGAGAGGAGAGGAGAGGAGAGGAGAGGGGAGGAGATACTGTGTGAACATTTCCAGCTGGATGTTTTGATCCAACAACAAGAAAACTTTCATTATATGGTCGAGGATTAGATTACCAGGCCGGGTCACCCTCCCTATGACATAATTTGGTATCTAATTACAACATACACTCGCCCCTTTCATTGGATCTTTAACATATTTAATTTTCAAAAAATAAAAAACACATTGTTATTAAAATGCTTATCTAATTAAGGTAAAGATAAAACCGATTAAAACATTGACTATTCATATTGAATCAGGTATGTCTGATAAAACATATTATGGACCATATTATTTTTGTACTGGTTTGACAGGTTTCAGGTGTCTGTTGCTGGTCAACACTTGGGAAACATTGCTTTAAAAGGTGCTACACATACATACACTTATTTATAGGTTGCTATTAATAATAGCAACAATAAGACTGAGCGACAGACAAACATTAGAGGTGTGAAGAAGAGGAGAGACTGTTGACAGAATAATAACACATATAACACAACTAGACTCATTGCTGACAGACAGAGGGTATTAAAGATAACTCCCTTTAGATATGTGCTGAGGAATGTGTGTGTGAGTGTGTGTGTGTGTGTGTGTAACCCCCCTTATTAAGGGCACTTCTACTTATCTCTATGTAAGTGGGCTCAGAGCAGAAAGTTAACAGAACACACACACACATCATACAATAACAATTCTGCCATGATTTAGCACTTGAGTGTTGACTTTGTTGTTACCCAGGATATGGACACGCCCACCATGCAGTTGGAGATTTTTACTAACTTTGGCTAAACTGTTATCTAGAATATGTTCTTCTTCAACATTTATCACTTTTAAATTCTCTTCAAACTTTAAGCTCACAGGCCGTATCTAAAACATTACTAAACTAAACTAAACTAGACTGTTGAGCTATATATAGTAGAATGATAAGACCTGGATGTTTCATATTCTCCATACTGTGTGTGTGTGTGTGTGTGTGTGTGTGTGTGTGTGTGTGTGTGTGTGTGTGTGTGTGTGTGGTTTCCTGGCAGGAAGCACTGGTGAGAACAATGTGGGGATTGAGACAGGGGCGTCTGGGGAAGGTGGAGTTATTTTCCAACAGGCTAACACACAGGTGATGTGTTTGTCCATGACCTGTCTCACTGGCTGCCATGGCAGGGAGACAGGTCTTTACACAGAATACAAATATTAAATTGAAAGAAAATTTTCATGGCCCTGTCTCAACATGTCCTAGCCGAGATGCCACATAAATAACAGACATTTAGATTATTATGACTAGTAGAATAGACTAGTTTTGTATCTAAAATATCATTCTCAGACCATCTAAACATCGTTCAGATGATAAAACATTTAATCATGATAACTTGGGCCATTGATTCTTGAATTTGTCTATAGTCTAGTTTTAAGAAATACAGTTTCACTGAGAAGATTCTTGAATCCAGTGAAGAGACCCTGAAATATCCCTTAGTATTAAATACAGAAAATGAAATTGTTAAAGCACAGTGTTTGTGTTAAAGACACTTAATGAATCTTAACGTATACTAATCCGTACCAGGCTAAAAGACTTTGGCACTCTTTCCCTCCTTCTGTCTTTCCCTTTCACTCCTCTGTCATCCCTCCATCATCCTCCTGCCTTTCCGTTACTCCTCTATCATTCCTCCATCCTCCAATGCAGTAGCTGTGAAACCAGTCACAAGAAGTTCTTTTACCTTCTCAAGGTCTGAAGTGACGTCCATGTTGATGCTGGTTGTTCCTTGCCTAAGTTCTGTGCAGAACGACAACTTTTCAACTCCACGCTGTTAACTTGTATACTGTCTGTCTACCTACCTGTCTCTCTGTCTGCAGATGAAACACTTTAACAGCTGCCAACTGAAATGTATTGTCAAGTACTGCTCTCTGTTAGGAGCTTTTACTTTACCTGCCGCAGTACAAATACTTACTGTTCATCTACTCTAGCTGCGGCAGTAAAAACACTCCCTGTACTACTGCCACTAATTCACTTCCAGCTTCCTCGCTCTCTTTGTCTGTCAGAATGTCTCTCTCTCTTTCCGACTAAAAACAAGACCAGGCCAGTCATGCCTGACTGAAAGAGAGAGAGAGAAAGATCCTTGTGGGATTTGTGGGATTCCCTATACAGCCTTCTGCCAACCAATGAGAGTTGTCCTAAAAAACTCCACAGCCAGTGGTAGCCAGAAGAGCCCCACCCCTCCCTTCTCTCGTAGATGACATCACTCTTATCAGAGCTCACAGGAATGTACAGATTTTTCTGGAGGGTGCACAAGGCCAAACAGGACTAGTCTGGCTCTAAACAGGACTAGTCTGGCTCTAAACAGGACTAGTCGGACTCTAAACAGGACTAGTCTGGCTCTAAACTGGACTAGTCGGACTCTAAACAGGATTACAGGACTAGCCTGATAGGGCCAAACCGTAAACAGGGCAAGTCCGCCCCTAAACAAGGATTAGCCTGGTTTATAAACAGGACAGACTGATCAAATGTAGTTTATTGACTAGGTGACAGAGTATGACACTGTGGTCTATTCTGGCCAGTCAGAATCTGAATCAGGAGAGTTGATTCAGAATCAAATGCGGTTGTGTAACCAAGAAGTCCTGTATTAAACCCCTTCTTTCAGCCAGGTGTCCGTGAGCAAGGAATCATGCCCCTGGCAGCAGAGTGCGTGCCAAATGTTACATGACAGGTACAACACCAGGTGATACCTGGGGTCATGTCTGAGTCATGACATCATCAGACTTTGAAGCATCTCCTTTCTGACTTGAGCAACCATGATCTGGAGGAAACCATGGTAACCAGTTATCATCTGAAGGTTCTGTTCTGTTCTAAACGTCTGCGTCTGAAATTGCATCCTACTTTACATTTAGGGTAGATCTTTAGAAAATATATAAATAGAGACAATCAGTTGATCGCAAATAGGGGATAGGGGTAATGGGAATGCCATGAGGTAGAGAAGTCAGTAGCTGAGGCATCCAGGTGGATTTAGTGCACTATTTAGGGTGCCATCCATTTCTGGCAGAATTCTTTCTAGACAGCCAGTTCACTATCTTATGATTCATAATGCAGAAAAGTACAGAAAAGTACTGTACAATTGGAATGAGTGTCTTGTTCTTGCCTGCTCAGCTATTGGTAAATTCAAGACATACAGCTGCAATAAAAAGTTTGGAATTACCTGGATTTTTATACGGGTCTGATCTTAATTTTAGTCCTACTAATAGAGATCCTCTCCTTAAACTAAAACCAAAGTGTTTTGGAACGGATTGTTTAAATATTCACTGTACAGACTGGAACACGTATGTGGAAATTATATTTAGTAACAGGTAAAACCTCCTTTCGCTGCAATAACCTCCGCCAAACACTACAAAAGCATTTCTAAAGGCCTGGGTGTTCATAAATCCACAGTGAAAGACAAGAATGGAGAGGCTATTTCCACTATGTGCTGGGGAAAACGCAGTACGTCAGGGAATAACTGTCACTGGTCTGATAGCAGTGGGCAAGCTGTGATCCTGAATTTAGCCTGCTCTGGAGCAGGTTATATATACAGCATAAATTACCATGGCAATGTACCACGGTTGCCCCAACAGAGTTGCTGTGCAAATCCAGGTAGCACGTGTTAACCAGCAAATCCTGCGGCGTGACATAAGCCCTAAACATCTAGCATGTGAGTGTTTACCAGCCTGTGAGGTGGTCTCAGGCTCCACCTGCTGAACAAATACACAAGACCTATACAGTATGTTGCCATGGTGACTCCATGGGATCCTCTGATTGCTATGCTCCCACATTATATTGGACATACTCTAATAGCATTGTGACGGCCCCAGGGTTAGCCCTGTCTTGTTCCTCCCTTCAGGATGTGTTTTCCCTTTCAATCCAAGTTGATGGAGGAGCTGACACCTCGTTAAAGATGCAACACACCTGAGCAGGCCGGCCTCAGGAGGATATAAATCAGACCTGCAAGCTCCTCTTCCCTCTTCCTTGCCGACTGCCATTGTCTTGTTTGAACTTTGGGGTCTACATGCATAAAAATACTCCTCACCACTCACACAGACATTGCATACATACTGTACTGATGTGCTGACAAACACACCCTGTTTTTTTTTTTTTTTACCTAATTAAACCTGTAGTATTTCCAGACTATGTGGTCTCCCTCTTTTGGCATACTGTTGAGCCAGGTTGTGACAGTAGCCTATTCAGTATCAGTTAGATACTACAGTATATCAGTAAAACTGAAGTTAGCCTCCCAATAAAAGAATTACGAGACACCAGAGACTTTGTTAATATTAATTTATTTGTCCATAACAAAAGTAAAAGCATTTTTCATACAAGCATTGACTTCATTTTCTCAGATACACCACCTGCAAACACACAGGCCTACTGTGTACTACTCCGCACACACTAAAACATAGTGCAAGACTGGACCATTACATCCAAATCTACCCTCTCCAGTGTAACCATGCACTGCATGGGTGTGTAGATGTCCTCCTCTGCCTTTCTACAGTAGGTTTACACACCAGATGTTAACTCAAGAAAGGCCAGAGCACTTGTCACTCCCGTACCACGATGTTACAATAAAACTGCAATGCAGTGATTTTACCCTTTACACCTATATGTAGGCCTATGCTTTAATGCAAAAGCCCTTCCAGTGTTAACAAGGCATGTTTGAGGTTTGATACCTGAATAATGGACCACTTATAGACACACAGGCTGCGCTCAGGTGTCCAAACAAGGGCTGCTTTCAGACTTTCCTTTAACTTTACAGAAATGAACATTTTCAGTTTTGTTCTATAATTCAGTTCGCTACGTTTGGCAGCCACGGCCATCCACAGCCCATATCTTTACTTTACTATATTAGCCATGCTGACTGATTCTCTAACCCACAACGCAACTCCTTCCCATTTTTAACTTGTTTACTTCACTGCCATTTCATTTCAGTGGATATAAAAATGTCTGTATTGAATGCAGGGTGTTTAACTACAGAACAGTAACGCTGAGCTTCAGACAAATGGAGCCCATGTATCTTGTTCGGGCCTCAGCAGACACGTGTTCACATGACAGCTTCAGCCACCAGGCAACTGCTCCCCCTAGTGACAGAGCAGCACAGTACATTGATAGCAGAATATGGAAGACATTGATGTTCAGTGTCCCCTCTTGCACCGGTAACAAACTATCTCTGAGCTCATGGGTTGGCTATGTCCTAGTCCTGCATCAGGTGCCAGATGAGGATCCCTATTTAAGCCCCTCCACTCACCCCCGCCATGACCATAATAAGGAGATTTAAAGTTACAAGAACAAATTTTAAATGTAAATTTGAGCAATTGCATGATTTGAGAAATTAGGAAATCACATCAAAACAATAAACTTAATCAAATATAGTTTTTACAATTTTTGTTGCATCATAAAATCATGTCACTTGACCCTCGTCTTTGCTAAAGGAGAAAGTAAGGAAAGTAAGGGGTGTAATTTTCATAGCACAAAAACACTATAAAAAAGGAAACAAACGTAATTAGATGAATCATAACAAAGAGGTAGTAGTAGTGCTGAGAAAAACTCCAAGGTGTGAGAATGTATATACTGTACATATCAACTTCATGGTATGAATACCATAGAGCAATGTGCTAAAAAATAATCTAATCACCGAGCTCAGTAATATGTTTATTTGCTATGCATGTGTCTTTTGTGGAGATTGAAATCTGTGATATTTATTATTGAGCCAGCTATTTAACAACCGCTTGAGAAAGTTAAAGCATGAAAGATTTGAATCAACACTAACTAAACCATTATACTAGTTGAGATCAATTACGTTTAAAAAAAAAAGGTGTATAAATGAATATACATTCTTTGCAATTTTGTTCAGTAATTTGTGAAAAATACATTATTGTTATCATCCGTTTTGAACTGCGGTATTTGTTATAAATGCTTAAAGCAACACTGAACCTTGGATAAACCCTTGACTATATAGCTACCTTACTTCAATAGGATTGCACACCACGTTTGGCCTTGTTCACAGAATTCGGTATTCTCAAATTAATTTGAAATTAATTTTACCAGTAGAAAAATGTATCATCTTAGTTAGAAGCATGTTGTTGAGAAACAACTTAAATCAGAGGAGCAGAATCAGTAGGAAGAACATACGACTTAAGATAGTTCTAGTCCCAACACATTTCTTTAAAAGGAATGTGACTAATGGACCTTTTTACAGTTTGGCATCAGATTATCCTGTTTTCAAAACAACAACAAAACATTCATTTTCATTGCCTTGGAGGGTAGAACCATGGCGACATGGACAACATTTACCTGCCAAGATGGTTGCCACTGTTAAAACCATCAATCCAAGCAGACGTTTAGGATTAAATGCATAGTGTCAGTTTGATCTCTAAACTTCTCCCTACCTATATCTATCCTCTGTCTCCATTTACACCCAATTCAATCTACCCTTACTGTAACCCCTTCTCCGGTATTAGGACCTCCACCAGCAACACCCCACCCCAAAGCACCACCACCAGCACAGTGTGGCTGGTTCTGCAGTCCTGGAGAGGTTTTGCTGGTTCTACATGATAATCCTAGGTTCGGGGACTGAGTCTGTTATGGACTTGTGAGGCAGGACATTGGCACCATTCAGGTAGAGCTCATCGTTCACGATCACGTCCTCCCCGAGAACCGTCACGTTCTCCATACGCACCTGACACACACACAAAGAAGAGAAGCAAATAATTCATTTGGAAAAAGTAGTAGGTTATCCTACAGGTAACTATGGTAACCAGTCTGGTAAGTAAGTGTATTAACTGGAAATATTAAAGTCGTGATTAAGGTTAAGGTTTCTTTATTAATAACCCAAGGGTAAATTTTTCCTGCAGTTATATTATGTTGATTATATAGTATTATGTTGATGAACTGACCCACTGGCCAACAGAGGAGCTCCATCCCACAATGCAACTCTCCAGCCAGGAGTGGGATCGGACCCGCGCGCCTTTCAGCACTGTACATCGTTTTATCCTCACACCGTCCTCCAAAACAACACCTGCACCGATTGTAACGTTAGGGCCGATTGTACAGTTTTCGCCGATCTGGGCTGTCGGGTCCTGGAAGGGAGAAGACTTCTGTAGTGTATACCGCTATCTAGATTAGCTCATATGTAGTAGATCTGTACTTTTATTGGAGGGAGATCTCTCTCTCTCTCTCTCTCTCTAAAAATCTTGTCCGTAGGGGCTTAAGATACTAATGTAAATAATCTACATAGTGGTTTGCAGTACATGTGCAGTTATCTAATGCTACCAATTAAATGCAAGCAGTTCTTCCACCAACTATGTAGTATTAATTAACATATCTAGCTTCTATACTAATTCCTCAATTGTTTGGAGTTAG